>JAJEJO010052062.1:623-11217 GCA_020662805.1 Glaucomys volans
ACCCATCTTCCACTCTCACCCCATACCCTGCCCCAGCACTAATCCAAGACTCCAGTATTCACTATTGTGCTTTCAAATTAAAACTAGAGGTTTAAATTAAAAACAACTCTAGTACACAGCTGGAAAATATAGTAACAGGACAGAGATTTATGTAGCCACAAACAAGAGAAAAAAGCACTTTCTGGAATCACCTCCTCCCCACATCTCAGAGACCACCAATGTTAATGTCTGGCTGGGACTTCCTTCAGCTCATTGTCCACAATCATAAAAATGATATACAGCTGCTGCCTTCACTATGTCACCTTCTATCACTACGTTGCCTTAATTATGTCACCAAATCATCAAGTTGGCTTCAGTTCCCAAAACCTGTGGACAGTGGTGCCACTGAGAACATCAGTGGAACCAAATCTAATGGTCCCTCCTTGGCATCCTTTAGTTCACTTTTGAGTGGTCTTCAGTATGAGAGGCCCCACCTTTCTTTTTCAAATTATCTCTTCCCAGAAATCCATATTGTTCCATTTCCCTGGTTTCCCATCCCCCTAACTGGATGCCTTTCCTTTCTGTCTCCTTCATAGTCTTCTCCTCTTCTCCGTTGCTAAATATAGGTGTGTCCCCACCTCAGAGCAAGGTTCCCTGTTCTTCTCTATATTCTCCCTCACCCTAGGTCAGCCTCAGTCTCATGGTAGTAAGTATTTTACACATTTCCTGACTCCCAAGTGTACATCTTCCCAGCCCTCTCCACTCACCTTCAGACCTGTCCATGTGGATATCTAGGAGGCATCAAAAACAACAGTGCAAAAGCCTTCCTCAAAACCAGCACTCTCTTTCCTGTTCATGTCATCTTTTGGACCCATCCTGTATTGGAAGTAAATAACCCCACACAAGATAAAAATTCAGAAATTATCATTGGTCTTTTGACCCTTACCTTCATTACCAATATAAACACGTGTGTGTGTGTGTATACATAGAATTATAAATACATAAATTATGTAATTATATATATTTATCTGTACATAAAATATTTGTAATTATAAATAAATCAGGTTCAACCACTTTTATTTCTGTTACCTAGTTATGCCATCATGCATCATGCTATATAATATATATTAATATATATTCTATTGATACACATGCCCATGATGAAAAGTTCTACTAAATGGTCACAAATCCTTCTTATATCAGAGGGAGTTAAATGCTGCTTTTGCCAAAAAACACTGCTTCTTCACTGGAGTCTACAGATGGCCAATGGATAAATACAAGCAAAATAACTCTTGGCATCTCTAATAAATATTTACACTCATATATACATATTTATACACATACTAAGTATTGGCTTATAAAATGCATCCAACATTAGCCAAGATTCATGCAGCATTCCAGGAACATCAGTTGTAGAAGGGGCCATGACTGAATTGAGACCCTGACCTCATTTCTCAACAAAATTTTGAGAAACACATGAAAATTTATCTATCATCTATCTATCTATCTATCTATCTATCTATCTATCATCTATCTATCTATCTATCTATCTCTATCTATCATCTATCATCTATATCTATCTATCTATCTATCTATCTATCTATCTATCTATCTATCCATCTGCATTGTCTTCTCCATGACAACAATTAACACTGGGTACTGAGCGCAATAATGCTCCCTTTCATAGCTGGACAATTAATTTCATACATAAAACTCATTAAGAGGTGTACAAAAATTTTAAAATAGGCTGTTTGCAAAACAGAAGCTTTGAAGGGCTTTCTAAAACTTCCAGTAAACAAGCCAATAAATAGGCAGGCAGACACTCTGGGGGAATCTAGGAAAAGTCTTATGTGAAGTTCTTGTGCCATCTAGCATCCAATTAGGTGTTAACTTTTCTAACAAGGGAAAAACCCACATTAACCAGAGATGTATGTCTGGTAGTGGTGAGACTGGTGGTCTTGAAACCTCAGGAAGGGAAGGGTAGCAAGGAAGGGACAGCTCCTTAAAGAGGCATTTGTCTTACAGGTAGAAAAGCATTGGGAGGGGGGAGCTAAGTGACACAAGGGACGTGTTTTAGAATAAAGGTGAAACATTGCTGTGGATGGTAACATTAGATCAGACACCTAAAGGAGTCAGTGTTGCATGTTATTTTAGCACCTGAATTCTTGGACCAGACAAGTGTAACAGCAGTCCACAGCAGAATGGGAACAGGGATTCCTGACTGTTTTGTTCATTTCTAGGTCCTCTCACCTAGAGCACAGCCTCATACAAAATAGTTTTTTTTTAATACAAGGGGGTATGTTTCCATTTACAAAATGAAATGTTAGCACTATCAAAACCCAGATCCCCAAACCCATCCATGCCAAACTGCCTTATAGAGTCACTAAGCTGGGGCTTGGCTTCACACCAGCCTGAGAGGCAAGTGTCCTCTTGGCTCTACTTTACAGATGCAGTGAGTTCCACAAGGCCACCATTGGCAAGGTTCAAGGCCACCTTCCCCATCAATCCTTCTCTCCCTGCCCAGGTTCCAGGAAGCCCCTGCCTGTGGGTGAGTGAGGTGAGATGTGGGATCCAAACCAGGCTGATTTGAGTGACAGTCAATCCATAAGATTACTCTGGACTTCCAGGTCTCACTGCACAGCAGGTGCCAGGAGAAGTTTCTCTGAACATGCTGGGACAATGGTGACTCCCAAAACAAGTCTCTAAGATGACATCCCCAGGACTTCTCCCAAGAACCCCAGGATCCCAACACACCTGAATACATGGAAAGTCCACAGCATTCCATGAGAGGTAGGGACTAAGGAAGACTTGACCCAGAATCTTCAGTCTCCCTCCTTTGCCTAACTGTATTAGTGGGGAAACTGAAGTCCCAACAGAACAGTGTGAGGTAACATTTCTGGCCCAAGAGCTGAAGGGCCTTGCTTCCCCACTGGGTCCACAGTGCCAACAGAATTTCCAGACATATGCACCTCTCCCAGCTCCCTTCACCTACTGTGGATGCACCCAAAATGCCCTCCACTCACCTGGGGGGCTGCTGGTTCTGGTGCCAAGCTCTCCTGAGAAACTCTGGGTGGGACACCACTCCCATTTGCTTCCGCTATTCCCATCCCACCCACTGCTTCTAAGGCTGCCTTTGCTCAACTTGTCTCTGCCCTGCCAGCTCCACCCACCACTTTGACTCCACTGGGCCCTCTCTCCTTCCTCTCATAGGCTCTGCCCTACATCTGGGATCCTCTCAGCACTGTTCTGCAGCACATGCCCACTGCATCTACTTGCTCCCCTGCATTCTGCCCACATGGCACCTTCGCTTCTGGCCTATTTAACACTTTGGGATTGCAAGATTTCCCCTCTAGTCCTGGAAGCTTTTGCCAACTGGCTGGGAAAATTCCACCAATATTCAACAACGTCCCAAATGGCTCTGCTCTTCTTGATCAGCCATGGTTTTTAATCAAGCTCACTCCTACACCTGTCACCGCTCCTGGCCTGGTGGTTCTGCCACTCCACCAATCCTTGAGAACTCCCTCTGAAATAAATGAAAGTTGTTTAACAGAGATTCCCAGGGTTGCAGATACCTCTCAGGCTGAGGGACAACTGGATTTGGGGTCTGGTCACATTGGGACCAGCCAGCCCAAGGGATTACCTTGGACAACTCTCTTCACCTGAGTCACGATCTCTCCATTTACACAATGCAACTGACGATAATACTTGATTAGCATGAGAGCAAGTGTTTTGAGCACCATCTGAGAGTCAAGCAGATAATGGAAGAAGAGAAGACTTGTGAGCAAGACAGCAAGGTCCCTGCCCTGCATACAGAGGAGTCCATCAGGATTAGATGAGCTTGTTTACACAGGACCTGATCTTCTGCTTTTCTCTAGCTATCATCACTTTCTTAAGCCTTTGAACACAAAATGGGCAGAGCTCCTTGGCAAACAAGAGCCATCTGTGCTCTTCTGACCAGCCAGCCCCAGGTATCTCAGAATGCAGTACAGGTGTCTGATCATGGCCAGCTTTCTCAAAGTTGGGTCTTAGAAGGAGAGTTTCTTTATAACTCTGTGTAGATATCTTTCATTCTGACAGTGTGACTCAATGCTGGGGAGACAAGTTGGGAACTTGGGCTACAAGCTGCAGAAAATAAACTGGGTTCTTTAAATGAAAACAATGAGTTAGAGGACACTGGAGAAGTCAACAGAACCTGATAGCAAAGATCAATAAGGAGGAGGTGGGCTGTGCCAGACGGTTGCAGTTCCCCAAACCCCTGCACAGTTCTCCCTGGATGCTGCTGCTGTGTGAGCACACTGTACGCCTTTCTGTTCTCCCTAACACTGCTCAGATTTGAAGTCTACAGACAAAGGGGCCTGATTGGCTGGGTGTAGGTACCTGAAATTCTTCCCATTAAACTTGGTATTGAAGTATGAGCAGAAATTTGCTAAAAGGCCAAAGGAAGGATATTCCAGAAAAGAACAGCATGTATGTCTTCACAAAGGTATTGGGGGCCTCTCAGGATCATGCAGCAACACTGTCAGGTGCATTCCTCATCATGTCCTTCAGTGCCCCAAAGGCTTCAAAAATACTGTTTTGTTGTTTTTTTTTAAACTGCATTTTTTAATAAAAATTATAAAGATTCTTATAAAAAAATTCAAAGTATACAGCAGAATACTGCCAAACTGGACAGGGAACAGGAAGAAAAAAAAAAAAAAACTAGTGTCCCAGACACCAGAATTAGCATTAGGCCACATTATCCCAGATGACCTTCTAGCCACATAGATGGGAGTGGGAGGTTGGGAGAGTGAAAAGGGGTAGAAAGAAGGAAAAGAATTTGATTAAAATGAGATCAAATGTGTATGGTAATTTTGTAAATAAAGCATTATCACCTGACTTTAAGAAAAGAAAAACAAATTCAGATGAAAAAGACGCATTTATTTACTTTGCACATTTCCTTTTTCTCCAAAACACCTATTTGATATAAGATCACCTCAATGTTGTGATTAGCATTTTTTGTCTCAAAATATATTTAAAAATTTTTTTAAATGTTCAGATGTGGTTTAGTGGTTAAACACCCTGGATTCAATCCCTGGTACAAAAAATAAAACAACAATAACAACAAAAACAAAAGAAAAATCTTGTGGGTCTTTTATCTTCAATTACATATTTCAATTTTAGCATTTGTTTTTCTCTGTTGTTGTGAAGGATGCTAAAAATAACTCCCTCACACATTTGTCCATACGCACACCCATCATTTAGCATTTGGCTGTGGTTTTTGGTCCAAGATCTGTGATTTACCTGCCACATACCTTCCCTTGGATATTTTTTCATATCCTAGGCTTATGAGGAGGCATCACTCACCAATAGTCCTGGGACCCCGAGTTCTTCCTGTCTGCATTTATTTAGGTTCAAGTCTTTAGTTGGTGCAGCCCCACTGTACAAATGGGAACAAAAAGGCTTGCTCAAAGTTACTCTCCCTATGGTCCATCAGTGCAGGAATTGAGATTTGGTCCAGGGTTTGCCTGTTATAGAGATAGGGTTCAGGAGAGTCACAGGGGCTCAGAGATTTTCAACTCGAGTGTTGGCATCAAGAATAAGAGACTTGTTCTCTGTGAAATTTCTAGCGAAGGTGAGGGGTCCTGGAAAAGACTCAGGGCTAACTTGGCCCCAAGGGCTCAGATTAGGGACTGGACTGGTTTCCTGAAAGGTCTCCATTCCATCCCCAGAGACCTGAGAGAGGAATTACTGTCAAAGGTTGCTGGTCCTCTTGGCCTAGATTTTTCAAAACCTGAAGACTATGAACAGAAAATCGAAAAAGGAAGATATCCAATGTATCTGCTTTTCCTCTAATATAAAAATGTACCCACCAAATACTGAAAAAGTTTTCCTTTTGCTTGAAAATAAATAAGCCCAGAGCAGGGTAGTCTGGGTTGCTATGACTATCCAACCATGCCATCATGCCCATGACCCTTCCTATTTTCCATTCTGCCATTCATTTCAAGACAACTATCAGGGGAAGGGGAAAAAGGAAAAAAACAAAGAGCGGGAAGCACAGGGGCTTTCAGCAGCATCTCTTTGGCCAGTATATAATCATAGCCACTACTATCTGCAAAGAATATTGAGGGATATAGTTTGTTTTTGCTTGTTGTTTATTAGGTTTTTTGTTTTGGGAGTGTGGACTGACTCCAGGGGTATTTAAGCAATGATCCACCATACCCTACTATTTTTATTTTGTAAAGACAGGGTCTCACTCTGTTGCTTAGGGCCTTGATACACAGCTGAATCTGGCCTTAGTCTTGTAAACATCCTGCATCAGACCCCAAGCCACTGGGATTATAGTACCTCCATGCCGAGGTCTAGCCTTAGCAGGGGACCTGGCACAGCTTGGTGGGGGAAGGCATCAGCGACGAGAGTAAAGTGACACAGACTCGAAGATCTGAGGCTTAGTTGTAACTTTACTGTTTCATGGCTAAGTTCTAAGTTCACTCTAGCTGCTGCTGTTTTATACACAATCTATCTATATCTACATATTCAGCTTGACTACATTCTTTTGAGGTTAAATAGGGAGGTGGTACAAGCTCTAAGGGAATGTGATGGACATAAGTATAATCAAAACAAATCAAGTTCTACTTTTCTAAACAAAACATCACTAAAGCACTAACTGGTTCTGGTTTTCATCTTACTAGGAATGATAAGAGCTGAGGCTATCCTTATAAATTATATATAGGTTGAACACATCATGATTGGAGTTGTGTCAAGGATAACAAAGAGTCATAATCAAGCACATTTGGCATCTCTCTCAAAGACAGACAGCACCCTTTGATCCAACTGTTGCATATAAAGTGGAATTACTTTTTGTTAATTAGTTAAATGACCTCTAAGAAAAGCACTTCTTATTTCCTATAATAACTTCTATCTAAAGGAAAGGGAGACCTATATCTAGGGGCTTTAAAGATTATTCTCTAGGGGAAAATTATAGCTTCTCATGTAATCCAGGTGTGGTTCTTGAACTGTGAAAACAGTTTCACTAAGAGGGGGGCACATCCTGGTTTGGGCTAAAGCAGCCAGGCAGTCTGGCTGCATTAAGCTAACTGAGAGCAGTGGACAATAACTCTTGTTGATCTGACCCACAAAATTTTTTCCATTTGCTTAAGGTAATATTAATATGAAATCAATTAGGACTTGAATGGTGTTATTTTTATGTTCCAAATTACTTAATGTCTGATTTTTTACTGAAATCTTTAAATGGAAACATCCAATAGCAATAAGAAATAGCAAAAACAAGAAAGAGCATGCCATATCCACATTTCCCAGAAGATTAGACCATGCAAGAATCTTCATTATTCGCAGTGGAACCCTGTCAAACACTGAGGTGAGCAGTGGTGGGTGTGGCACCTCCACACCTATTTTTTTTAATTAGGTACTGGTGACAGAACTCAGGAACATGTTAAGCACTTGTTCTACCACAGAGCTGCATATCCAGCCCTAAAAAAAAGAAAGAAAGAAAGAAAGAAAGTGTCATTTTGAAATTTAGCAGCACATTTTTAAAAAGTATGGTCTGATTGGAACAAATGAGGGGTGTCTGGCACTAGAACAGAACAACAAGCTGTACTGGGGTGGGTGTAGCAGAGTCAGTGCAGGATCACAAGGGGGCACAGCAGGGTGGGCAATAAGTGGTTGTATATCCAGGATGCTGATCTGAAAGAGTGCTGATCATCTGTTAATGGAGGCCAGGTGAGAGTGGACAGGTTGAGACATTATTCAGAAGGGGCATCCCAGGTGGAGGAGGGGCAGAGAGTGAGTGCATTGGGTGCTTAACACCTGAGCAACATCCCCAGCACTTTTTATTTTTTTGTTTTGGGAAAGGATTAAGCAAAGTTGCTTAGAACCTTGCTAAGTTACTAAGGCTGGCTTTGAACTCCCAATCCTCCTTCCTCAGCCTCCCCAACTGTTGAAATTAGAGGTATGTGCCAGTACACTCATACTAAATTTTAAAAGTTATTTATCCCATGCTAATATGGATGTGTATAAACTTATACTATAAAATTACACATATAATATTTTCACTTATGTGATATAAATTTATAAACATGGGCATATGCCATTTATATATATGCAGATGTCACAAAATTAGAGAACTGGCTCCTAGTCATCAAATAGGACCCATAAAAGCTTGGACATATATGGATACTTGATGTATAACTTTCTATTCTTTTTTTCTGGATTTATCATTGAACACAACATCATAAACTGAATAAATGCAAAAAAGTTTGCCAATTTGCCCAATTTTTAAATGAGGATAATTTTTTTATTTTTTTTAGTGGTGGTGGAGAGTTTTAATTTTCCACAAATACTGCATGTTGGCACTCAAGCATTGAAGCAGAAAAACTTGATCACACAGAAGCCAAAAACAAAAAGCTTCCTAGGTTTTTAAGAAAGAAAATGATATCGAGGTAGGTAAGGAGTGCCAAAAGAGTTAAGAGCAGAAAGTAGCTCTTAGGTTTTATAGCACAATGGGCTGCATACAGTTTATAACAACTACTCGTAAAAGTCAAAATGCCATAGAAGTATTTTCAGGTTTCAAACATAAAAATGCTAATATTGAGAAAATGGAAATTACCCTGATTTGATCCCACTGTATGGACATACTGAATTATAATGCTGTCTCATATCCAAGTAGAAATAGAATACAATTAAAAATAAAATGAATAAAAATCAACAGCTCAATATTTTAACCAAGCATCTACATCACCTTGGATTTCTAATGGTCTTGCACATTCGTGAATATTTAACTTTTATGGTTTTGCTTAGTGCCTTGCCTTATAGATCAACATGGTATAAAGAGTCATGAAATAATGTTTCACACACCTGATTTTATGATGACTGGAATTTTTCAGCGTGTGGCTGGAAACCATTTAAAATGCATACCATTTCAGACACTTTACTTACATAATAAACATGTCTTGTATATGAAATATTCCATAAAATCAACATCATATTTTTTATATCAAGTTTAGGCTTGGGTCTCTGTACTGCAGAAAATCATTGCTTAGTTCATGCTGAAAAAAATTGGGACACTTCTAGAGGTCTATCCTTTAGGCTTGGGTAAAATTCTTGTTCTTTAATTAGAACTTTTCAAAAGGATAACTATCTCAACTGTGACTTCTAATACCACCCTTATTCCAGATATCTGAGGCAAAAACAATTAGAATATTCCCTATGAATATGATAGCTGGACTTCACTCAATTAGGATAGTTTTTCTGGTCATGATAATAACATGCATGTAAGAAGGATAGCTACACTGGGGATGCAAGACAGTCCCAAAATGCAACCAAGGAGCTTTCTACACACACTGCTAAAATGTTCTAATATTATGGAGATTTTTTGAGGCAGCAACATAGTAATTATTAATAAATCTGAATTAAATCTCTCAAATCACATGAATGTGGAACTGCATAATTAAAGCATAATGGCCAACATGATAAGTCAGAAACACTTCCATATTTGATATTTGATCTTCTTTCACAAGCAATAGCTCTAAAACATAGGTATATGACTGCCCAGGTTTCATATATGATGATCTTATTTAGAATCAAGGTCACACTTGAACTCAATGGAAGATCACAAATGCAAAATCAAATCATATATTTTACAGGGCATGCTTCTCAGTGTTGGCTCAGATGTATTAAAGATACTGTCTGGTAATAAACCAGAACAAATGCATCACTGAAACAACGTCCCTATATGTACACCTACTCCATTGGGTTCCATCTCTTGAGACGGTTGGGATTCTATACTATTATGCAAAACTCCCAATTGAATTCACCAAAAATTGTGCAGCTTTCAATATGTTCCTTGTGCTTAATGAAGAAGAGAAAGATGAAAACCAAGTAAGACATTACCCCCAGAAAACCTCAAGATGAAATTATATTTGAGAACATTTTCAATACCATATGGTAATTCTAAGTGTGTAGGAAAGTGATGAACAGTAGGAGTCCAACAATCATTACATAATCCAGACTTTATTTGGTTAAAAATAGGAAAATAGCACTTGAAATGTGTCAGAGAGCTTTGAGAATTGAATTGGAAAAATGGTGTGTCAGAGTGAATCTACATATTTCCTGATGGTAATAGTATAGAGATTAATGAAGGTGATACTATTTGAAATAGAGACTCTCTTCATTTTCTCCTAAGATATGTACTATGTGATTCCAAGCACAAAAGATTAAAAAAAACACCAACCAATTGTATGATTTTACTGGCATAAGAAATGCACTTTTCTCTGAAGTTGGCCTTGGGATCTCAGCCAACACTATCCTTCTTCTCTTCCACATCTTCACATTCCTTCTCCAGCAGTCTCAACCCCACCAACCTGGCCATTGGTCAGTTGTCCCTAACACACTTAGGGATTCTGATAATTATAGGCTTCATAGATACAGATGTTTTTGTGTCTCAGGATCTGGGGGATGACATCAAATGTAAATCAACAATTTCCTTACACAGATGTTTTGTGGGGGCTTCTCCATTTGTACCACTTGCCTGCTGAGTGTCTTCCTTGCCATCACCCTCAGTTTCAGAAGTTCCCGCTTGGCAGTATTCAAACATAAATTCCCACATGAGAGCCTGTGTTCA
>JAJEJO010052063.1:0-111045 GCA_020662805.1 Glaucomys volans
AGACAGAAAACTTCACATGGATAAATGTGTGTTTTCTGACTGTACCAACCAGTCAATACTGTCCCTCTCCTCCTCCAGGGTCTCCCTGTTCCCTGAAACACAACAATATTGAAATTAGGCCAGATAGTACCCCTGCCATGATCTCTAAGCGTTGAAATGAGAGGAATAGACCCACATCTCTCACTTTAAATAAAAAAAAAACTAGAAATCATGCTTTCTAGTGAAAAAAGCATGTCAAAAGCTAAGACAAGCTGAAAGCCAGGTCTCTGCAGTTAGCCAAGCTGTGAATGCAAAGGGAAAGTTCCTGGAAATTAAAGGTGCTACTCCACAGAAAACACAAATGATAAGAAAGCAAAACAGCATTATTGCTGATATGGTGTGGATAGAAGACCAAATTAGCCACACCATTCCCTTAGGGCAAAGCTTAATCCAGGCTCTAACTCTCTTCAATTCTGTGAAGGCTAAGAGGTGAGGAGGCTGCCCAAGAAAAGTTTTCAGCTAGCAGAAGTTGGTTCCTGAGGTTTGCTGAAAGAAGCTGTCTCCCTAACATGAAGAGTGCCAGGTAAAGCAGCACGTATTGATGTAGAAGCTGCAGGAAGTTATCCAGAAGATCTAGCTAAGATAATTGATGAAAGTGGCTGCACTGAACAGATTTTCGATACAGATAGGAAAGCTTCTACTGAGAGAAGATGCTATCTAGAACTTTCCTAGCTAGAAAGAAAAAATCAACACACAGTTTTAAGACTTCAAAAGACAGGCCCACTTTCTTATGAAGGGCTAATGCAGCTGGTGGCTTTAAGTTGAAGTCAATGCTCATTTACCATTCCCAAAATCCTAGAACCCTTAAGACTTTTACTAAATCTACTCTGCCTGTAAATGGTACATTGCAGTCTGAATGACAGAACATCTGTTTACAACAAGGCTTACCATGTGGAAGTACACTGCTCAGAAAAAAAAGAGAGAAAAGATTCCTTTCAAAATATTACTGCTCATTGACAATGCACATGGTCACCCAAGAGCTCTATGGAGATGTGCAATGAGATTAATATTGCTTTCATGCCTTCTTACACAATGTCCATTCTGTAGCCCACAGATGAAGGAGTCATTTCAACTTTTAAGTCTCATTGTTCAAGAAATACAATGCAATGGTTTGGATGAGTGTCCCCAAAGGTCGACATGTGAAGACTTGATCCCCAGTGAATTGGGAGACATTGTGGACCTTTAAGAGGTAGGGCCTCATGGAAGGTCTTAAAGTAATTGGGGGTGCCTTCAAGAGGGAGCTCTCTTCTCCTCCCTCTGATTGGAGAGGTGAATGGTTTGCTCAGCTGTGTACTCTTATCAGATGTGCCACTCTAACCAGAAGCCCAAACCAGTGGAGCCACCCCATCTTGGACTTGAAACTCCAGAACTGTGAGCAAAAATAAACCTCTCTTCATAAGTAACCTGTGTTAGGTAATTCATTATAGTGATAAAAAGCTGATTAATACATACATTTCCTAAAGCACCAGTAGTGACTCCTCTGGATCTGGACAAAATAAGAAAATCTTCTAGAAAGAATTGACATTCTAGAAATCTAGATGTCCTTAACATCTAGAATGGCTGGGTGTGGTGGTGCACACCTATAATCACAGTGGCTCAGGAGGCTGAGGAAGGAGGATTGCAGGTTCAAAGTCAGCCTCAATGACTTAGCAAGGCCCTAAAGGGCAACTTAGTGAGACCCTTGTCTCAAAATAAAAAATAAAAAAGGTTAGGAATGTGACTCAGTGGTAGAGTTCTTGCCTAGAATGCACAAGGCCCTGAGTTCAATTCCCAGAACTCTACGCCCCCCCACAAAAAAATTATGATCCATCAGAAAAGTTCAAAATCTTAGCATTAACAGGTGTTTGGAAGAAGTTGATTCTAATCGTCATGGATGACTTTGAGGGGTCAAGACTTCATTGGAGACATAACTGCAGATGTGGTGGAAATAGCAAGAGAACTAGACTTAGAAATGGAGCCTGAAGATGTGACTGAATTGCTGCAATCGCATGGTAAAACTTCAATGGATAAGTAGTTGCTTCTTAAGGATAAACAAAGATAATAGCTTCCTTCTTCTTTTTTTTTTTTTTTTTTTTTTTTTTGAACTGGGGATTGAACTCAGGGACACTTGGCCACTGAGCCACATCCCCAGCCCTATTTTGTATTTTATTTAGAGACAGGGTCTCACTGAATTGCTTAGGACCTCGCTAAGGTGCTGAAGCTGGCTTGGAACCCGCTATCCTCCTGCCTCAGCCTCCCAAGTGCTGGGATTACAGGCGTGCACCACTGCGCCTGGCTGATAATAGCTTCCTGAGATGGAATTTACTGCTGGTGAAGATGCTCTGAACATTGTTGCCATGACAATACTACTAAAAATATTTAGAATATGACATAAACTTAGTTGGAAAAGCAGCAGAAGGGTTTGAGAGAATTTGGAAAGAAATTCTATAGTGGGTAAAATGCTATCAAAAAACATCATACACTAGAGAGAAATCCTTTGTGAGAGGAAGAATCAACTGATGTAGCCAACTCCATTGTCTTATTTTTAAAAATTGCCACAGGTACCCCACCCTCAGCAATCACCACCTTGATCAATCAGTAGCCATTGACAGACACCAAGGCAAGAACTTCTACTGGCTTTTTGTGACTACAACTCATGGAGGCTCAGATGATCATTAGTATTTTTTTAGCACTTAAGTATTTTTAAATTAAGGCACATACTTTTTTCGAATAATGCTATTGAACACTTTAATAGTATTCACTGTTATTCACTTAATAGTGTTCACCTGACACTATACTATAGGATAAATGTAACTTCAAATGCACTGTAAAACCAAAATTTCGTGTGACTTGCCTTATTGAATATCTTCTGTATTTTAGTGTTCTGGAACCAAACTTGCAATAATTCTGAGGAATACCTGTAATTCAGAAGAATGCTGGAGGGAATGGTTGGGTAACTCACCTAGGCTCATTGCTTGAAGGTGGAGATGGAGGGTGGAAACTTAGATCATGGGAACTAATATGATTAGTTACTGCTCAGACTGCCTTAAAACCATAGCCCAGGTGGCTTATAACAAAAGAAAATAATTTTCATGCAGTTCTGGAAGCCACAAGTTCAAGATCAGGATGCCAAGCGAGGTTCTTGGTGAGGGCTCTCCTTCCTGGTTTGTGGACAGCCACCTCCTTGCTGTGTCCTCACAAAGGCCTTTCCTCTACACATGCTCAGAGGGTGAGATGGCTCTGTTTCCTCTCTTCTTCTAAGGACACCAGACCTATTGGATAACGCTTGTTACCTTATTTAACTTTAATTACCTAGTTAAAGGCCCTATCCCCAAATATAGTTGTAGTGAGGGTCAAATGACTTATACTTTTGGTGGAAAGATACTGGATCCAAATGACTAAGGTTGTAATCTTTTCTATGCTACTACATGAATTTGAAGAAGAGGCAAATTTACTTTCAGTTCCTTTATCCATAAAATGGGTATAAGAATACCAGATGCCCTACCTTCTCACATAGTCAAATGAGATCATCTATGAGAAAGCATTTGAAAGGTGCAAACAACCCTCCGTGTAAGTTACATTACTAGATCCTAGTTGTGTCATTAAGGTGAACTCTATCCAGGTTCTCTGACAGCCTAGGGACCTTGTGGAAAGCAGCATGACCTTGAGGGAGATAACTGGAATTTCTAGATTTGAAATAAAGTTTAACTACTTGCCTGGACATCTGTGCACAGAGCGTTTGAAGCACCAGTATTAAATCTTTCAGTGAAGCAGATCTCTGTTTCCGTCACCATCATGCACCTCCTTGCAGTGATCTTACTCTTCTGGGGACTTAAGAACATTTGCAGAGGTCAGAAGATAGCCAGAAGTGAAGCAGCCCCTCTCCCACTAGTGGAGGAGAATCTGATGAGAATGGAACAAATTTGGTGTCAGTTGGTACTGCTTTCTCTGGTTTCTGCTCAGTAGGAGATTCCGGGTGCAGGAGGAAAACGGATGGAACTTGAGAGCCATCCATTATGTTAAGGGAAATAATCCAAACTCAGAAAGTTAAGGGTTGTACCTGTCTTCTCATATGTGAAAGTTAGAGAGGAAAAAGGAAGAGGTGGGGATCTCATGAAAATAGAAGGGGAAGGGACCAGGGGGAGGGAGGAGAGGAAAAGGGGAAATGTTGGGCAACAGTATTGGCCAAAGTATAGTTATATATCTATATCTCTACATACAGTGTGTATGTATATATACCAATCAATGAACATTATATGTATATATATATCATTATATTGCACAAGTATACTGGTACAATGTATCATTTTGCATCATGTACAAGTATAATGCACCAATAAAGAAAGAAAAAAAGAAAAAGAAAAGAGGGAAAAAAATACCTCCACAAAAAACAAAACAAAACAAAACAAAACAAAAAAACAGACAAAATGGAGATTCCAGGTGCAGGGACGCTAGTAGGGTCATGGGTGGCAAAGTTTGGAAACCCATGTCTGTGACCCCAACTCAGTAGGCATAGCTATTTTAGACTGAAAATAAAGATTTCCTTAGAGAATGTATTTTTTGAGAGTGGAATTAGGGATGGGGATATTTAGTTTCTGAGGCTCTGAGATAGAGTGGTAAGAGGACAGCTTGGAAACTGAGGGGATCTGGGATGCCAGCCTAATATTCCTCCAAAAACCCAAGTGATCTTGGGCAGGTCCCATCACTTCCCTGGGCCTCTGTTTCCCCATCCCTTATCCAAATGTTGGGGCTTGAACTGAGTCATCTCTGTGGTTCTCTTCATACCAAAATTCCTACATCCTGGGAAGCCTGCTTTGGGCGCAGTTCACATTGGTCCTTACCCACATGCTGCCGGCCCTGTGTGTCTGTTTGCTAGACTGGGGGAGTGCGCTGTTTGCTCATCCCTGTCATCAGTGTCTGGAGGCCGTAGACAGGTGATTGTCTATCCTAAGAGGTCAGCACCCAGCAAGAGAAAGTGCAGCTGGGAAGTCTTGATTGGCACACTGCCCCTCTGGGTTGGGAGTCTGAGGAAGAGACAGTGTGCATGCGGCGTGTATGTGTTCAAGTTATGCACATTAGTAGGAGAGGCCAGGAGATTTCAAATGTGGGACTGTTGTCCTGAGTTACACATTTTCTCCTAGAAACAAAGTAACCTACAACAGCAATTTCAACTTGCGGAGCTGAAACATGACTTTTGCAGTAGTATCATTTCCTAAACTTGGGGGAATTTTCCTTATCATTTCAACTCCCATGTGAGCTGCATTGAAGGATTGCCAGGTTTGGAGGTATATGAAGGGGGAACTGCCGGGCGTGGTGGCACACGCCTGTAATCCCAGCACTTGGGAGGCTGAGGCAGGAGGATCACGAGTTCAAAGCCAGCCTCAGCAACTTAGCGAGGCCCTAAGCAACTCAGTGAGACCCTGTCTCTAAATAAAATACAAAATAGGGCTGGGTATGGGGCTCAGTGGTCGAGTGCCCCTGGGTTCAATGCTCAGTACCAAAAAAAAAAAAAAAAAAAAAAAAAAGAAGAAGGGGGAATTGAGCCCACGGCCTCATGCATGCTTCTCTGAGAAAACATTTCATATTCAAAGCAACAGCTTCCTAAGTCTTAGCACACAGCCGTGTATGAGTGTGTCTTGATTCTGACATGGCCTCACTCAACCATGGGCATCATCAGCACCAACCAACATCAGTTCAATTAAAATGAAATAGAGGGTCCTCATTTTGTGATTTAGCAAGTCTCCCCATGTCTTTGAACAGTAGGGTGTCCAACTCTTCCCAGACTACCCAGAGCTGTCTTGGTTTTAAAACTAAGTGCCAGTGCATTAGGAGCCCTTCCCTCCCAGGCAGACCAGGATGTTGGTGATTTTCAGAGAGCTAATCTTTAATAGGCAGGGCTCTATGCTCAGTCCAATGATTCTCCCTGAAAAGGGATTGGAGTCTGCCTCAGGGATTCTGCTTACCAGGGCAAATGGCTGGATTCTACATCATGATCTTGTAAAATGCAGTGCTTGCCCCACTTGCTTGATTCAGTTGTGTGGTGAAGGCCAGACCAGCTCGTTCCCCAGGCCTCTTAGCACTTGACTGGCGATTTTCTTGGAGCATTCCCTTGGCAGCTGTGCCAAGGTGCCTCCCTTCTCTTCACATGCCTGTCCACGTGATGGTAGAAATTAGATGGGAGATGTGGGAGGAGGCACTGGCAAGCAAACAGAGGCTCCGGGTCAAACTCTCCTCACTCTTCTCCCCAGTAAGCTCATGTGTGGAGGGGGGCTGTGTTATCCAGAAGATCTGGATGTGTCTGGCTAAGCCCACTAAGGAACATCAGAGGATGTCTAAACTTGTGCCAGAAACAAGGCAAGAGTGTTTGATAACACCATAAAAACACATGGCCACCTACTTGGGGTCCTGAACCTGTACCGGTCTAATGCAGCATCCTGGCACTGAGTCAGTGCAGGGTGCCACAACCTCTGCACTGTAGAAAAATTTCAGGCCAGATGATTCTTTGATGTTGGGGAGGGTGACACTGCCTTGTGTATCCTAAGGTTTTAGCCATATCCCTCGTCTCAACCCACTAGGCAGCTACAACTTCCCCAGTTGCAGAAACAGTAAAATTATTTCCAGACATTGTCAAATGTCCTGAGTGTGTGTGCGTGCATGCATGCATGCGTGTGTGCGTGCGTGTGTGTGTGTGTGCTCCTGGTAGAGAACCTCTGAGTTACAGCTTTGTAGGTGTCCCTTTTTCGTCTGGGCCTTCTGGACCTTCACAGTCTAACCAACATGTTTGGATGCACACATGAAACACTAGTTCCCCAGGATGCTCACATTTGTTACACAGAAAAAGTGCTCCATGACCAAAGAAATTTGGAGAACTTCATTTCCATGGTCCATTGTGGGTATTTTGTTTGTTTGTTTTGGAGTTGTTGTTGTTTGTTTGTTTTTCCATTTCATTTTGGTGCTGGAGATTGAACCCAAGGCCTCGAACATGCTAATCCACACTCTCTCAGTCACACCCCCAACCCCTCAACGTGTTTGAGAAATGCTGCCTGACAGATAATCAATCTTTCCCTTTGTGGAAAGTCAAAATGCAGTAGGAAAATAAATCAGGATATTGGAAGCTCAAAAATGTTTGACAGTAAGGAAACCTGCTCAACACTGTGGGATAGAGATTTTGCTTCCTGATGGCCACCAACGACTCTAGAGATTTCTGTCTTAAAATCCAGGTACCCAGGGCTGGGGTTGTGACTGAGTGGTACAGTGCTTGCCTGACAAGCCTGGGGCACTGGGTTCAAGTCTCAGAACCACATATAAATAAATTAATTAATTAAAGGTCCATGGACAACTAAAAAAACTATTAAAAAAAAAATCCAGGTACCCAGGGTTGGGGGTGTGGCTCAGTGGTAGAGCACTTTCCTAGCACACATGAGGCACTGGATTTAATCCCAGCACCACATTAAAAAAAAAAAAAAAAAAAAAAAAATCCAGGTATCCAAAACAAACTGAAACACTCTTTCTCAGTCTCAAGTCTGAGATTCTCAAGGAAAAAAACCCATTGGCACAGTATGATTAAACTATTTCAGGATTTCCAAACTAATCAATGGTTTCAGGATGGGTTAACTTTATCGCTCCAGTTGTAATTAAGAGTTATATAACTGATTGAGATATTAGGAGCAGGAATCAGTTTCCTAGAGAAGGGACAAACTAAACAGACAAAACAACAGATTCCTACTTAATAGTTCCTTAATAGTAATTTCCTTTAAAAGTTTTTTTTTCTAAACGGCTGGGCAACTCCATCACCTAGGTTCTTGCTCAGGTTTCATGGAAAATGGTGGTAATTTACTGAAATTTCTACAAAAATTACGAAGACATAGAAAATTTTTCCTAAATACTGGAATTAAAAGAGACAATTAGGTCAATATTTCACATGGCTTGAAGATAAGGGCCACTGTCACTGGCAAGGATGAATATGGCTTTGGATGCAGGTCCAGAGCTTTTGCTAAGATTGCACTCCAGGCTATAGTCCCGTTAGCAGTTTGCTTCCATGAATAGCCAGGTGAGGAAGTCTTTGAAGAGGTAAAGCAGGCTTGGGCAGACCAGAGACACATAATCACGCTTATTCACTTTCTATTCTGAGCCAGAGATGCCATCAGTTTAAATACTGTGTTCTGGTTGCTGAGGAAACCAAACAAGAAGGTTGTTAACACCAATCTTCAATCTTTCTATGAAGATTAAAGCACCTTGCCCTAGCTAATGAGCAGATGGAAGAGTCATAGATAGGACTCATTCTCATTCTGGGGTAGAGGGAGGGTTAGGCCACATGAAGAGCGGCCAAGTGAAGGAAGAAGGAGACAGTTTCTAGTATATGGAAAGAAATAGTATTTGTAGTTTTTGGCTACTTAACAAATAGTAGCGATTTGCTAAATTGTCAGGATAGGAGGTTAAGCCTGGCTTCTGGTTCCATTTCTACCCCTAGTTTTCTTTGGCAATGTATCAAAGTCAAACTTAGAGCAGTTCGTGAAGTCAGTTGTGGAATAGAAAAGGGTTGTATTCCATTTTTGTTTGACTGGTTCCTCTTAGCTATTCTAAGTAAATAATCCAAGAACATAAAAAGCTCTACACAATTTAGAAAAGTGTTGATCAAAGGCATGGGAATGGACTAAAAATATAAAACCACTGCAGTGGAAGGCAGCTCCTCGCTGTTTCTCAGAGCCCGCTTTCTCTGCAAACCACTCCATTCTGCTTTCAGTGGCTTCCAGTTCAAATTTTTGAGGGATCTAGGGTGATGGGCTTAATTACCATGAACTGGGTACTAGGGTCACCTTGAATGTGCCCACAGCCTTAGGGAAGTGCCCAGCCCTGGTCCAACTTATAAGCACCTATGGCCAAAGAATGGCCTGTTTCCCTAAAGAGAAGCCAAATTTTTTGTTGATACGGAGGAAATCAAGAACCAGAGATTCAAAAGACTTGCCCAATGTTGGAATGAATAGAGCATTTTGTGGTTTGGATATGAGATGTCCCCCTAAGTCGCTAATGCTGAAATATTCAGAGGTAAGAGATTGGGTTGAGGGCTGTAATCTAATCGTCCATCCTAGTTTGAATGAACTGGGTGGTAACTGTAGGCACGTGGGTGTGACTAGAGGAGATGGGTCACTGGAGCCTTGCCCTGGGAGGGTTCATCTTCACTGCAGCTCCTTCCGCTTTCTTTCTGCTTCCTGGTTGCCAATATCTGAGCAGCTTTCCTCTGTCATTCCCTTCTGCCATAATGTTTTGCCTTGCTCAGGCCCTGAGCAATGGCTTGGCTAACCACAGATTGAACCTCTGAAACTGTGAGCAAAAATAAAACTTCTCCTCTAAGTTGTTTTTGTCAGGTGTTTTGTTCACATTCAAGCTAATACAAGAATGGAGAAATGAGAACTCAGGCTTCCCATGTCTTGGGATGATCACAGTCAGCATCCGGGCTTGTTGTTTTTTTTTTTTTTTTTTGGAACCAGGGATTGAACTCAGGGACACTCGGCCACTGAGTTACATCCCCAGCCCTATTTTGTATTTTATTTAGAGACAGGGTCTCACTGAGTTGCTTAGGGCCTCGCTAAGTTGCTGAGGCTGGCTTTGAACTCGTGATCCTCCTGCCTCAGCCTCCCAAGTGCTGGGATTACAGGCGTGCACCACCATGCCCGGCTTCGGGCTTGCTTCTGATGCACTCCTCCCACACATCCACATACCTACCACAGGGCAGAGTCGAATGTGATTTAAAATATGTAAATTCACAACAGATGTATCATCTCTAGAAACAAAAGACCTGGAGGGGAAAAATCATTTGAGTGGGAAGCGTTGTGGACATCATCTCAACTTCAGTGGTTCACAGACTTTTCAGTACAAGGCCAAAGAGTAAATATTTTTGACTTTGTGGGCCATATGATCTGCTCCAACTACTCAGCTCTGCCATTGTAGAATGAAGACAGCAGGTAAACCAATGGGCATGGTTGGGCTCCAACAAAAATTTATTTACAAAAGCAGGCTGCTAACTGATTTGGCCCAGTCTACTGATCAACTTATCTAAAAGATAATGAAATATATTGAACACTGTAGAAATTAAAGAATAGCTGTATCCATGTTCTTGGTCATCATTGTGTTTGAATATTTGTAAAGTAGGGACATAGTGTTCTCTTACCTTCCTATTTATAAACTTATTCTGTCACTTAGAACCTCACATTTGCCTTACAATATTGGTTTTAAAAGGGGAAGCTAGGAAAGAGTATACTGACAAGGAGAATAACCTCTGACATTTCTCCTGTATTTTCAGACTTTTCTCGTTTCTTTTTTTTTTTGGAACCAGGGATTGAACTCAGGGACACTCGGCCACTGAGCCACATCCCCAGCCCTATTTTGTATTTTATTTAGAGACAGGGTCTCACTGAGTTGCTAAGGGCCTTGCTAAGTTGCTGAGGCTGGCTTTGAACTCTCGATCCTCCTGACTCAGCCTCCCAAGTCACTTGGATTACAGGCGTGCGCCACCGCACCCGGCTTTCTTGTTTCTTTTTATCCAGAGCTAACGAACAAAATTAACTGCTTAAATTTCAATTCATTATCACTTGCTCAAGCTGAGGGTTTACAAACAGTTAAATTCTCCAATTCAAGTAAGCAGAGAAAACAGAGAAACAATAACCTGAAGAATTTTCATAAGTACTATGCTCACTAACACCACTCTACCCCTGGAAGATAATGGTATGATGGACACTGCCTCAAATCAAGAGTCCCACCCAGAGAAGGCTGTGGTAATTACCTTTCCCCTCTGTGTCATTCAAGGCCATAGCCATGCCTGATACTTCCAAAGAGATAAAGCATCCTGTCCTTCCAACGAAGTTTGTACTATGCCAGCCTCCAGAAGCACAGCTTGCCAATTTGCAATTCCATTCTGTTTGGCTCTTGGCAGTGCTAGAAAAAACACCATACTTACTATGACCTCCAACTTCTGTGCAGGTCATTCTTACCTGCTCCAGTCCCGTTTCCAGACCAGAAACTTGTAGTCACAGCCTGGTTATAGTCAATTACCCAATGCATTTCTGCAAGAGTGAACACTTCTTTGCTTGTCTCAGGACTAAACACATAATTTCTCAAAGTGTCAAGATGGAAAGAGTAGGACAGGGAGGAATATAAGGACTGGGACTGCATCCCAAACTGAACCTTCTCCCAGTTCTCCAAACCTTGTGCTGAGAGTTCTAATGGAGCATGCTTTGGCTTGGCAATCCATAGACTGCCACTGATGCCTATTATGGAATAAGTCAGGTGTCATCTGTCATTAACATCAGAACCCGAGTTGAGCCAAAACTACTAATTTGAATTGCTAAAGTAATTTAGATATGACATACAACTTGACTACTCTAAATGTCTTTTGATAGTGTTAATTTTAGAAAGCTTCTAAAGAGAAATGCTGTAGACACGGTTCCTGGGTTCTGAGTATAAACTTAGAACTAAGCACCTTTTATGGCAAGACCTATAGTTCAGGATACTTTCTCTCTGCACATTAAAAAATTAGTGTTATATGGGAGCTTTTGACTGTTTTCAGGTGCCATACACACCCTCTTCTGGTCAGTTAGGAGAAAAACCAATCATGATTAGAAAAAGAAAACATAGGAAATTTCTTGCAAATTAAAGGTACACTGAGATTTCATCTCACTGTGGTCAGAATGGGAATTATCAAGAATACAACAATAAATATTGGCAAGGATGTGCAGGAAAGGGTACACTCATACATTACTGGTGGAAATGAAAATTGGTGTAACCACTCTGGAAAGCAGCATAGAGATTCCTCAGAAAACTGAGAATGGAACCACCATTTGACCCAGTTATCCCACTTCTCAGTATGTACCCAAAGGACTTAAAATCAGCATACTATAGTGATGTGGTCACATCAATGTTCATAGCAGCTCAATTCGTAATAGCTAAACTACAGAACCAACCTAGGTGCCTTTCAACAGAATAAAGACAATGTGGTACATATACTAAATGGAATATTACTCAGTCATAAAGAATAGAATTATGGCATTTGCTGGTAAATGGATGGAACTGGAGGCTATCATGGCAAATGAAATAAGCCAATCTCCCAAAACCAAAGGCTGAATGTTCTGATATTCAGATGCTGACTGACAATAGGTGTGGGGGTGGGGGAAGGAGTGGAGTTTCACGATTGGACAGGGGAAAATGGGGTGGGGGGATAAGAATGGGAAAAACAGTGGAATGAATCAGACACAACTTTCCTATGTTCATATATGACTACTTGGCCAGTTTAACTCTCTATCATGTACAACCACAAGAATGGAAAGTTATACTCCATGAATATATGATGTCAAAATACATTCTGCTGTCATGTATAACTAAAAATTAAAAAATAAGGAAATTTCTGATAAAACTAATGATGTACCCTTCCTTTGTGATCACCAAAATTTTCCTAACAGAAACGAAGTTTTAAGTGTCTGTTTCTGAATAGAGAAGACTCTAATCTTTTAGATTCCCTGCATTTCATTGTGACAGTGGCAATATCTAGGATTGCTCCAGGGAAAGTGACAGGTAAGGGCCAATAAATCCAGTCTCCAAAGCAATCAGTTCATTCCTCTTTCACATTGAGCGGATGCCTAAAGAAGGTGAAGGGAGCATGCTCAGTTTGTACACCCTCAGCACTTTGTGCAGAGACACAACAAAATGGTGATTAAAATCAAGCACTATGGAATGAAACTTAGTTTCCAGTTCTGCTACTGACCAGCTGTGGGATCCTGGACAAGATAGTGTCTGCATGACTATTTCACCATCTGAAGAGAAGTAAAGGCATCTTGTTGTGAGGACAAAACGTGTTAACGCTGGGACGTGGCTTAGAACAGTGTCTGGCAGAGGAACTCACAAAAAGGGTGACTCTACAGGAGTCTTCTAACAACAGGATGGTCTCTGGCTAGAAGCCCAGGCCCTTGCCACAGCTCATACCAACCATTCCATATGGAGATTTTACATATTCTTTGGCAAACCTAGGTGAGCACTGAACATTACTACGAGCTAAACCTTTCTTTTTTCACTATTCTATGTGCTGGGTATCTATTCTGAAATGATGACACTACATTTCAATATCATTTTATTAGTACAGAAGAACCCCCACTAGAATTTACATAGTGCAAAAAAGCTGTTATTACCCCCAACATGATAACAATTATTCTTCATACAGCAAAAGAGCAAGATGAAAATCCCTTCATGTTATAATTCAACTAATGTTGCTAGTTTTTATTAGAGCATTACAATTAAGACATTAAATTATAAACTCATGGTGTATTTGGAAATTAAATTACAAAATAATACAAATACTTTTAAAGTGTGATGTGCCAACAAATTTTAAATTTTTATCATTAAGATTTAGGTTTCAGTTTCAGATTTGAAAAAGTTTGGTTGATTCTGTGGTGTGTATAAAGGTTGAAAGGACAAGGGAAGAAGATAAATAAATTACTTGACAGAAAAAATTTTTAAACCAAAAAAAGATAATTAAGTTTTTAGCAGATTAATATTCTATCCTGTTGGCACAACATACAGAAAATACTTACATGACGAGTTCTTTTTTTTTTAAAGCCAACGGCAGCTTTACAAACAGTAATACTTCTTTATACATATATTAAAGTAACAATTTGTTACGATTTAGCAGTTTTATGTTAAAGAGTTGAAAATTAATGTAGAGATCACTACTCATTTGCACATTATAATTCCCACCCTACCCTCCTCCCCCAGTTTATTAGAAATCATACAAGTACATTATTTGGATATTAATTTATCAATATTTAAACTATGTGAATTCCTTTTGACTAATTCTTTTCCAAATACTGGAAGCATATAAAATACCATCTCTGCAAAAATGACCTCCAGTCAAAGCCTGTAAAAACTTTTCAATATAACACACATTATTTTTCCATGTTTAGTCAAAAGAAATATATTACATCATTTACAAACATATTTAAACCAAAAAATTAAGCTAATATGAACATTTGTCTTTTGAGAAGTAATCTTCACAGCAAACAAATCTACTGAAGCAGAAATCTAATTTGGGGAGTGTAATTCATACTGTAATTCATATAGCTATGTACTGAAATAGAAATCTAACATTAAGAATTGCCAGTAAAACAACTATACACTAAGAAAAAAATCACTATGTTTTTATTTCTTGTGCTGATGAACCCTTACTCTTACCAAGAGATCTCTTTTGGGGTCTCCAAAGAGTGAACCACACAACTTCCAAAAATAAAACTTTCCTAATTCTCATACCTCATCCAAAGCCTATAGTTCAATATACACAAATCCCCAAATTTAAAGAAACAAATTATAAAGACATCATTAATACATATTTAAGTATACCCTCAACATAATAGCATTTTCTTTAATAAATCTTGGGTTTTCCTCTAGAAGTGACCTGTCTCATGTAAAAAAGGCTATGGTCCCTTGGTTTTGCTGGCAGAAGAGGTACTGCATGCGTGACAGCATTTATCAAACATAATCAAATACTTCTGAAGTCTACAGCAAAATTAAATTATTGGTGTTCTGAAGATTTCCCCAACTTCTCCTGTGATACAAATGTCAAAAATCTAAAATGGTGATTCATGTTCAGAAGAGATACAAAATATAAGAAATCTTTGAAAAGCCATTACCTCAAGATCAAGAGTTATCTGAATCACTGACATGGAGTAAAGGAAATTAACACCATAAAAAGTATGGAAAGTTTTCAATTCACTTTTAAGATTGTCAGTAGTTCAAAACCTCTATCATTTCTTTAAACAAACTAACACTTCCAAACGTGCAAGACAGTAAGATCTGCCACATATAAATCCATGATAACTATTTCAGAGGCTTCATTCCTTACATGCTGTGTTCCTTTAAGTATTGGATAATTAGTGCCTAGGAAGTCTATACTGGATAACAGTGTAGACAGGATAGCATAATGTCCCCTTTTCATACACTAATAAAGCTGACAGACTGACATTTTCTATATAGCAACGCTCCTAAACTTTCGTTAAGTCACAAGTACTATATTACCAACCAAGAATCTAATCTCTCCAGTAATTAAGTGCCAGCATTATAAAACATCAAAATTAGCACAGTAGTCCCAATAAGTTCAGTAAAGAACCTGCTCAACTCTCCTCTCCTGCCTCTGTGAGGCAATGCCCTGCCCCATATAATCAGGGCAGGGAAATAACACTCCCTCCTCAATTCTGCATCTGCTTATGGGAGCTTCTGAGTGGAAAGCTGATTGAGCATGTGCATGTTGGACAGTTGGAGATGGAGGAGGTGGTAGAAGGAAGACAGAGAAATGGATAATTTGTAATTCTCTTACCATTACATAAACTTGTAGAAATCACTAAAGTTCAGGTGATGATTGACTAGCAAATAAACATTAAGCTCAGTAAGTTTAATTTCTCCCAAACAAGTACACACACTCTTAGAGAAGGGCAGAGATAAATAATAGTGAATAAAAATACCTGCATATATCTGTATGTAAGTCATCAAAAAGGTTCAGCACAATTAGAACAACTTTCTCTGTTCTTCTAAAACTTCCTCTTCTGAGCCTTGATTATCAGGATATATGTTATGAATTGTGCAAAATTCCTTTACCTTTCAGTAATTATGGTGGTTGCTATGTGGAAGGTTTTCAAGGCTAGGCTTGAAGTGTATATTTAAAAAAAGATGAAATGGTTTTGCACTCAGGACAAGTTTGAATGCCCAATCAAATCCATATCTCAAATCAAGAGTGTCCTGAACCAGAAGCATGCAAGAGAACATACATACCAGAATAGACTTTTTCAGGATAGCTTACATGTAAGTGCTGCAGTCATACAATCAGTTAGTTATTCACCTGTCAAAATTTGTCTAACTTTATGTAAATAAGACTATATACAAAAGCATTCCTGAGGTAAGTAAGAAGCAAATATAAGACAGAACCTGACAGGTCCTATCCATGGGTGACTGTTCACTATCATAAATGACATCTATCATTTTCTACAAATGAGGCCAGCCAGTTCTAATCTATCCGGGTGGCGCCACTGCTAAATTCTGGAGGCTCTGTTTTAGTCTATCCCAACTTTAATGGATTATAATGATCAGTGACCTCTGAAGTAAGCATTTGTGGGCCAAATAAAAGCTGCATCGAATTTTTAATGTATACACTTTGTGGACATGTTAACTTCAGTCTTTAAGCTTTCTCAGTCTACCTTCACTACTACTTTTTTTTTAAACAACTTTTTAATCAGACAAATTGAGTAAAGGAGTTGTCATGAAACAAACATTGGCAACTGCTTTTATCCTTAGAACTTTCATCTTAAGCTTTCAAAATGACCTTAAATAGGCATTTTAAATTTATTTTCTTTAAAACTTGGTTGTTTTTTTAAATCATTTTTCATTATAAAATAAGGTGAAACAGATCTGAATTTTCTGCACAGTCCTTAGAAATACACTTTGATGCCAATTAAAAGCTAAGCTATAGATCATAACAACACAAAAAAGCTACAAAAATATTTGTTGGGAATTAAACACATATTACTACTGGACAGTGCTAAATGTTGAGATGAAGCATAAAAGGTAATGGCTGCAACCCTTACATAGTTGGGAGATAGCTGACATTTCCTGAGTTATATATTTTGGGGTGTAGAATTAGAATCAGATTGTTCTTTGTTCATGGAGCTGCAGTTGCTAGACTTCTGTTGCTCAGGATTGGCTTGCTGGTCAGGAGTCCATGCTTCATTGTCCATCCCTGGCTCCAACACCTCAGGTACTTCTGCTTCCTCTTCTCCACCTAGTTCTACATTGTCTTCCTCAGAACCATTAAGGGTTTTTCCAAGCTGAAGAGTTTCCATAGTTCTCTGTGTCTCTGAGACCCATGACTCAATTCTACTATTAAGCTGCACTTCTTCTGATATGGGTTCTTGAGTATAATCTTCCTCCTCTTCCTCATCTTCATCATCCTCTTCTTCAAGCATGCCAGGTACAAGAGTGCTGGTGGTGCTGGTGATGGAGGAATTCAAAAGATCTCGGCAACTGCCATCCAAAGAGCCTGTCTCTGTACTCTGCTGTGAGGCCCATTCCAGGTCATCTGGCTTCACTTCCTCTTTATCGCCTGCTGTAGATTTCCCAGGATCTGTAGCTGAGGTAGTACTGCTTGCAGACACTAATGATGGCTGCTTACCAACATGAGTTGTGTCAAGTGGAGGTTTAATGGGTTTTTCAGAACCGCTGTGCTTACAGGAAACCTCTCTCTCATTTTCTGATGTTTCCAGTCCATCGGAAGTTTCCACCATGTTTCTCCAATTTGTTTCTACAAATAGCAAACAAATTTTTAAAAGCTAAAACACTGCTTCAAAATCATGGAACCTAAAAACGCAAAAAGAATGGCAAACAAAATACTGAAATTTGTTGGCTTCAGAAACTGACTGAAAAACTATAAATTAAAGCAAAAGCTCTTACACCAACAGGAATACACTGACATTCATATATAAAATCCATATATTCATGAAAATCAGTGGATTATCTAAACTATTTTTTTTCTCTTCTTTTTAAAGGGGGCAGTTGGCAAGTTAGGGTTATACTGAGCTCAAGTACTCAGAACTTACAGATATCCAGCAAAAATATTCTGATTTCATGAGTTTATACCACATTTGGTCAGCAAGCTACTAAAATATTTTGGGGAATGAATTCCCATTTATAAACAATGAATCTGTCCTTGTATTCCTAATATTTGTGAAGATTTGTCTGATAATATATGTGCGTGGCTTACACAGTGATTCTGGAGTGCCAAAAATGTTATTATGTAACATAGTGGTGATAATCTAAATTATTTTTAGTATCAGGAAATCAGTATGGAATAAAAAATGTACCAGGAATCAGTAGAAAAAAATACAGCTCTCCCATCCCTCTACCTTATTTTTTAAATAAAAATATTTAATTACACTCCAGTTCTGACTTGTTTTATAGGTATTCATCAAGTTGTAGTGAAATAAGAAACCCACTCATATTAATGTATTCATTTTAAGTATCATACATGGACTATACATTGATACAGACCATACTGGTGGCACTTTGAGTCAGGTACATGGTTTACAGAAAAACTGCCTTTCCTACAGCTACTTCAATATAAGAGCAGATCCTTCCCATTCTCACTCCTGCGTCATGAAAACAAAATTTTCTTCTATATTCTCATTCTCAGCTAATCTTGAAGCTGCAGAAACCTCTTGTAATCCTTGTCTTCTTTCTCCTTTAGTATACACCTTCATTCCTCTGAACTCATCCTGTCACTTCTAGCTAAAACACTACTTAATTTGATCACTACTGCCTTAGCTGATGCCTTATTATCTTCCTAACTGGTTCTGTGAATTGACTCTATCATCATTTAACTGGCTTTCCATTACCCTAGGACAGGGTAGGGTAAACCCCTCAGCAAACCCCTCACTTGGTACAGCCAAGCCCTTTGTAATCTGACCCTGTTATGGGTTTGGATGTGAGGTGTCTCCCAAAAGCTCATGTGTGAGACAATGCAAGGCTTACAGGAGAAATGATTGGGTCATGAGAGTCTTAATCTAATCAATGAATTAACTTCCCTGATGGGATTAACTGACTGGTAACTGAAGACAGTTAAGGTGTGGCTGGAGGAGGTGGACACTGGAGCATGTCTTTGGTTTATACATCTTGGTCTGGCAAGTAAAACTCTCTCTGCTTCCTGATCATAATGTGAGCCACTTTCCTCTGCCACTCTTTTGCCATGATGTTTAGCTTCACCTCAAGCCCTGAGGAATAAAGTCACCTGCTATGGACTGAGACCTCTGAAACTGTGAGCCCCCAAATAAACTTTTCTTCCTCTAAAGTTGTTCTGGTCAGATCTTTCAGTCACAGCAGCAAAAAAAAAAAAAAAGACTAAAACAGACCCTTATCTATATTTCCAGTCCCATTTCATCCTGACCCCAGCCATGCATGTCATCCTGTATCACTGAATTCTCACTGGTGTCTGAAGTCATAGCATAAGCTATGCTTTAGCATACAATGTTCTTTCTGTTCAATTTGTGTTTTCTTTTACCCCTCACACTCTTACTCATCCTTGATAACCACCCTAAATGTCAGTTCCTTTGTGAATCTTTCCTGACTTTCTTACAAGAGGCATTCAGTAACCTGAACTCCCACAATTTTAACATAGTTCAAAAAGCATTTGTTCTGTTTGCTGTGCCACCATCAACCCTCCTCACTCCCACACCCATGCCCCCTATGGTTGCCATATACTAAGTGCTGTCGACAGGGGAACTTAGAATGAAAAAGTTCACATATATATTTATTTATGCAAAAAACTTCAAAGGCATTAACATTTCTTAAAATTTTAGGGCATACTTACATTTCCTTCAAGCAATTTTTTCCTAAAGAAACACTTGAGGTTCAGAGATTAATTAAATATACCTAAATCCCCTAGGCAGAGCGTGAAAAACCAAGTTTTCAATCTTTGAACAGACTAAATCTGAGTTTCTTTTCATGTTGTTTTTTACTATATATCCTCATATGAAGATTATTTATCAATCCAAACCCTTTGATTAATAGATTTATCTTGCAGACTGCTTTTGAGATCTGGTCTTTTACTAAATATAGATATATACAGCAAGGAGTGAACTTATTTACTTCACTTTATTTTCAATTAGCTATCACTCCAGTAAAAGAAACATGGCAGCCTCTTGCCAGTCACATTTGTCCATGACCAACAGTTTCCTAAAGGCTGAAAATAACTTGTTAATTGCCTCTGACCTGGGTATTTCTCAAAGGCATTTTTTAACACTCAGTTGTAATCACAGACAAGGAAGCCAAGGAAGGAACTATGGGAAAAAAAATGGGAACTCAAATTTCTACATATTAAATTTTAGGTGGTTAACAAGCTATTTGATAAATTCCCAGATAAGATTAACTTGAGAAAAGAAAAGGAAAAACCAGGTGCCAAAAGGAAGGGGGAGGTTATTTTTAAAAAAGAGAGAGAGATTTAAAAAAAAGAAAGTAAGATAGAGGAAATGAAAGAGAAACTAGTTCAAGGAAGAGAAGTTAGAGTGCTCAAAGTATTATAAAAACAAGGCAGTAGACTGCAGTAAATAATGTTAAACATTAAACACAAATACTGTGGGTCTGTATTTCTTTTTTACCTCAATCAGATTTAACTCAAAGTAAATGTCATATGTCTAGGTTTTATAAGATTAGACTCAGTAGTATTCAGTTCTTTAGTTTACTTAGTAAATATAGAATTTCAATAACTGAGTGTAAATTATTAGAATAAAACTTCCTAATATTTACTTAGTGATAGGTCACATGTATGGTAGATTCTGCTTTCAAGATCCACCTTAGCTATTTTAAGTATTTGGAACTGTGATTAAATTCCAGGGTCTCATAGAAAGCCTGTCTCAAAAATTCTCCTGGTTTTTAACCTGCTATGTCCCATTGTCCTATACAGAATTGAAAACTTGGAACTTTATGGGTTACTGGAATATTTGATGCAATTTTTTAAGCCAAAATTTTAAGCAAAATTTGGATAATCAAAAATAAAGGTGAGCTGGGCGTGGTGGCGCATGCCTGTAATCCCAGCACCTGGGAGGCTGAGGCAGGAGGATCACAAGTTCAAAGCCAGCCTCAGCAACTTAGCGAGGCCCTAAGCAACTCAGTGAGACCCTGTCTCTAAATAAAATACAAAATAGGGCTGGGGATGTGGCTTAGTGTGGAGTGCCCCCGGGTTCAATCCCCAGTACCATAAATAAATAAATAAATAAATAAATAAAACAAATAAATAAAGGTGAGCTGGGGTTGTGACTCAGTGATAGAGGGCTTGTCTAGCACATGTCAGGTCTGGGTTCAATCCTTAGCACCACGTAAAAATAAATTTAAAAAAATAAAGTTATCAAAATAAATAAATAAAGGTAAGAACAAAAGGTAGAATGGCAAGTTACATACAAAATTATTTTAATTAACTAAATTATTTCAAAGTTTAAGTCATTCAAATGGTATGCAACAACTTACCATATTCCTTTTCATTTACTTCAGAGATAGGTTCAGAAATAACACTGCAGAAAGAAATGGCACTTGCTGCAGAGGGGTTCCGAGAATGCCCCATGTGGTGTGGTACCTTTTTCACATTTTTTAAGGCTTCTTCAGCCTGCTCTTGTTCCATTGCTGCAACCATATCTTTATATGCTTTCCTGGCTTCCTCAGTGAGCTCTACTAATTTATTAAACAGGCTCTAAAAAAAAAAAAAACAGATTCTTATTAATCCTTGAAGGTTCCGATTAGTTCATTTTTTATTATACTTTTTATTCCTAATTTCAGCAAATATTTTTTTATTTTAGGCTCAAATACACTTTCAATCAGAACAAAATCTGAATGGTATGCAAACCACAGAATTGTACAAGTCTGAGGAAATTCCTTGATTCTAACACTAGCCACTAATTGTGATACATATTTAAAATTCTTCCAAAGTTTATCAATTCAACAACAACAAAACAAGCTAAATGCACTTCATTTTGTGTCTTGTCTCATATCACAGAGACTACAAAGACTGGAAAACCAACTTTGCTTTTGTGGAACCTTCTATGTGGCTGTAAAAAGACAAAAGACAGTTGTAATTCAAGGCACAATACCTTAAATGCCTTGAGAGGTATAACATGTTGTGGCTCTTAGACGAGACATCAACTCTAATTGCTGGAATTCATGAAGTAAGATGCCATCTGATATCTATACAATTTTGAGGGGTGAAGATAGGACATTCTTAGCTAAACACACAAAATCATGAATAAGGGTATAGACATAAGAAAATAGGGGGCTTATCTGGAGAGCAGTGAAAAATCATATGTGGATTAGGAAATAAGGGATGACTATATGCAGGGTGACATTATAGATGAAGAAGATGGCAGTCTCCACCTGAATTAAAAATTCTCAGTAACTGTTGGAAGAACATGAAAAACACCAAAAGGAAGTCAGCTAGGGCCTTGAAAATGGTAAAAATATGACTCTTAGAAAATAGGTAAGCATGATTATTGGGTCGAAGGCAAATTATAAAAGCAGTATATTCTAGGTAGATTAAGTTTATGATTATGAATAAAAATGAATAACAAAATTTCCCATATTTTCCTTAATCTAGTTGGATTATAAGCTTATAATTATGAATAAATACTAACAACAACAACAACAACAAAAATAGCATCAGTATATAGAACCTGAAAGAAGAATGTCAGGCCAAATAATCGAAGTTCCTCTACCCGTGAAGCAAAAATTGGTATGAACAGAATAATTCCAGCGAAATGGCAGGTACAAATAACATACTTAGATTTAATAAAATGGCAAATAACACAGTACTGAAGTTATACTTCAGTAACCATCTAATGAGGTTCAAAGAAAAGTATCCACAGCCGCAGGCAGGACAACTTCCCCTGGTTCCTATGCCATAACACAATAACCTATTCCTGTTAAATGTCTTGATTTAGTAGCACAATAAAACACACTCACAATATTAAATACAGACTTTAAACTGGTAAACATGATCTGCATATTTATAAGAATATGTTTAATTTTACATAAAATTATACTTTCAGACATGGAGGAAAAGTATTCCATGATCTTTTTCTTCTTATCACGGCACTGTACTTTATGTATAACAAACCTTAACAAGATAAAAGCATGACAAACGTTACGACACTACTGTAGAACATATGTCCAAAAATTAACTTCAAGAAAGAAAAATGTAGCTAGGACTGCTATAAGGCAGAAGGATCACAACTTCAAAGCCAGCTTGGGTAATTTAGCAAGACCTTGTCTCAAAATTTAAAAAGGGCTGGTGATGTACCTTAGTGGTAGAGCACATCCCTAGCATAGGTGAGGCCCCTGGGTTTATTCCCCAGCATCCCCAAAATAGAAAAAAAAATTAAGTAGCAAGCTTTTTAAACTATTTAAAGGAGCAGGTACAATAAACAATGTTACTAACTGTGCTGCTTTTTGAAGAGGGCAGGTGCTAACAACTAGCAGTATTAAACTTTGCTTTTAAAAAGGAAGATGATTAAAAATAGCCTCTCTGGGTTACATGCGACAGACATGACAAATATTTGTAGTGTTAAATAATGCATTTAGAGTGCAACCAATAACAGAAAAATAGGCATATGAATAAATGATTTTGAGATTAATATTGGTTTTACAACATAAATAAGATAAATTATTAGGAACAAAAGAATATAAGGGAAGAGAAGAAAAATTAGTAAGGAGAGAAGCTAGAATCAGGGAATGAAAGTATTAAATGTGAGAGTAAGGATAGGAAGTTTAATTCAAAGGTTTTATCAGATGATAAAAATAACTTACACAACATATAACCACTTAAATAACATTACCACAAATGGACATATTTGATAATATACCAATATTTTAAAAAATTTCCTTTTAAGAGTACACTTTGGTTTAAATAATAATTTACCTACCTTAATATTATAGAGGGCAAGTAAAAAAATGTGCAAAGCTGGCAAATATTTTACAATATAAAATTGTACAAATTAACTAACACACATAATTCATGAAGAAGCTGATTTAATTTAAAAAAAAATTCACTTTTCTGAACCTTGACCCTATTCCTATTCGATAAACTCTAACAGGGAACTTTAAAAGAGTATATTTTTATTAGACATCTATATGTGACCTTTCTTTTTCAGCACCCAAATTCCCACATATAGTTTAACATAGCAGATATACATCTATCACAATTCATTCAACAAACATTTGTCACCTGTTTATGCTCAGGTTATGTGAAAGGTGTCAGGCACACAAAGACAAGGGGCCTTTCCACCTTCAAAGAAGTCAGTTAAAGAGAAAGAAACACACATAAACTATAGCAAAGCAGTGTGATAAGCTATAAGTGAGAAAAGCATGGGCAATTTTGAGAGCACAAATTATTATATATTCATAGAAAGTGAGTGGTTACATAATTTTGTGAGCAAATGGAAAAGAAACTTAATGGATGGGGGAATGGGAGGTATGCAAACATAGTTAACAGGAAGAGAGAGACACTTTAAATATATAAAAATAATATGGTTGTAAGAGAAAATGATCTGCTCATGATATCACGAAGTACTTAAGAGTCAACTCCATTAAAAAAAGTCTTAAAATGCCATTAGCTGACAACCATTTTTCTAAACCAATAACTTTCATATTATCAGTCCTATTGTAAGCTCTGTATTAGCAAACTGCGAAGGTGAAGGTATGTGTGCACAACTATTCTGACAACTGTTTTAGGTATTTCATTTTCTAAAGGAAAATTCCTTCAATTAAAGGATTTTTTCTCTTAATTCCTAGTACACGAAATATACTCATCACAGAGTCTGAAGATGATTTCACACTGCATAATATTGGATATCTTCAACTACCAGTTAAATAAACTATCAAGTACTAAACAGCTGAGCTCAAAAGAAAAAAAACCATCTTGGCAAAAGAGAAACTAAAATCTTCTCAAACTACTGTGAGTTTAATCTACATAAATGTTTTCATTACTTTCAAAGGAAAAGGTAATACTCAAGAATTTCCACTTATTCTTTGAGTGTCATCAACTCACTCCTTTAAATGCTTAAACATAACTCTGGTATGTGTCCACAGAAAATGTACTATCTGGGGGATTTGTGGGTCGGGGGGAATAAGAGAGTGTGTTGCCTAAATTCTTACCTCAGCACCAAAGTAGTTGAAGATTCCCACTACACTAACAGGAACCAGCTTGTTCACACAGCGTCCTAGAGCTTTTCTTCCAAGGGCAAATACAAAAGGAATTTCTTGTTCCCGTGCCATAGCTATGACATTATAAAGAGCCTCATCCAGGCCACCTTTGAAAATCAACACACATGGAGGTTTTAGTTTAGTTACTTCCTAAATGGAGCTAATCTAGCACCCAATAGCTAAAGCATAAAACATGGTAGCAAAGGATTCCAAGAAAATTCTCATAGCACTTACACTGTTACACACATTATCCTATTTGAGTTTATATTACGTATGGATACATATATTTTTTAAATACACACACAATTTTCTTTTTCACCAATTAAATTCTAAATTCCTTTAAACCCAATATTTTTGTTTCTCCATACAGATCAGCATAGCAGGAATCAAATTTCAATTTAACAGACATTTATAATGAAGAAATTATTTAAAATTACTAACAGGGGCTAACTCCTTTATCCAATTTCAGCTAAAGTAATGACCTATCACGATGCAGTGAGAAAGATAATGTATTATTGATTTTATTGGTATTTCTACCCTGTGCATTTGCCTATCACTGCTACCTGACAGAGGTGTCTACTCCAATCCACCTAAAGTAGCTCCTCCACCAAAAAAAGGACAAGTAAGGACACATAACATGGCACAAAGCACTTTGACTAGTCTCCGCTCTGATCACAACAGTGGGGACACTTAGTGTCCCCCCTTACCACTATTCATACATGGGGATTTCTTTCATAATCCAATCCCAACTATCCTAGTTAATCTGAGTCACTAAATATTTCATTCTTTTCTCATGCTCAATATTTTGTTTTATATTATGCTTTACAGAGAAAGACTACTGTTTAAATACCTTACAATTATGCCAAACAAATATCAAAACACCTCAAAATCAAAGTGTACATACCTTTTGACTGGATTTTTTCACAGTTTGGAGAAATTATAACACACTTGATTTTATTTAACTTCATATGTTTGGTGACCTCCCTTAGACCCATAACCAGCCGTCTTCGTGCTTTTGCTCTTACAGGATCCTTTTGGTAGATGCGTTCCTGAAAACTGACAAGTTCTTGGAGAAGAAGGGTCACACATTCATCAATCTCTTTACAAAGAACCTGATTACAGTACCTGTAATGGAAAGACAAACAAACATAAAAAACAACAGGAAACTCCGTCTTTTTTTTCTGTAATTAAAAGGTTATATTAGGAAAACATCTTTAAGAGAAACTACATTCAATAAAAGGTTTTCATGAAAAGTCAAGTCTTTAAAACTTTTAATCCTGGGCATGGTAGTGCATGCTTGTAATCTCAGTGACTTGGGAAGCTGAGACAGACAGGGGAATCACAAATTGAAGATCAGACTTAGCAACTTAGCAAAACCCTGTTTAAAAATAGGGGTGGGGGGCTGAGGATGTAGCTTAGTGGTAAATCATCTCTGGGTTTAATCTCCAGTATGTTAAATAAATAAATAAATAAATATAGCCTCTAAATCCCTTAGTCAAATAGAAATAAGAGCGATATAGACTGTCTTTGATACTGAATTTCAACAAATTGGCTTTTAGTAAAGGATAGGTTAATAACCTCTATGAAGTACTATCTAAACTTCAATTATTAAATTCCTAAAGATACAAATCAAATGTTAGCTTACCATGAGGTGAAAACAGATGAAATATTTCTGATAAAGAGATATAACGTTATTTCATTCCAATGAATACTAAAGATGCCTCCACAAGGAAAAAAAAAAAAAGAACCTAACTTTTAAATGCATGTCTTAACAATTTATCCTGAGTTTGGATAAGTCTCTGGGCATTTCTCAACCACAAAAATGAGAGGTGAGATGACCTTCATGGCCCTGTTAGCTCTGAAAATCTACAACTATGGAGGATGAATTCAATAGTTAAACGGAGGCCAAAATCAAAAAGGCCTTGAGGTAAAAGTCATATACTTTCTATCAGACAAAGCAACTGAATGAGGTTCTTTGTGAGATCATGTATGGTTATCATGTGGAAAACAGGAAAAAATGTAATGTCACTATAGTACTTAATTTCAAGGATAGGAAAATCATCTAAGCGTATTTTTTATATACCCTTTCCATCTTTTCTAGTTCTCATCCCTCATCTCTACCATAAGCAGGCATTTAACAGTGAGAATTGGTATAAGTTCTAATCTAGTAATAACTAGGCAAGGAAAATAGAAGACTTCTATTTTAAAGTTATATAGTGGAAAAATCCAGGCCTGCCCTTCTTTAGTGCAAAAAAAAAAAAAAAAAAAAAATTTGTGTTGGGAATTTTATGATGTAAAAAAATGTTTAAGTATGACATTACTTCAGAAGAGAAGATAAAACTGGACACACTATGGGAAGATTAAATGTCATAAAATATTCAAAATTAAAGAAACAGTTAAAGAATAAAATATTGAAAATATAATTTTCTTCATTTGTTTTTTCTCTCAAATGGTTATTTCATACATATGTAACATTTTATTCCCTAAATGGTTCTTTTGTTCCACATCTGTTATTTGACATTTAATTAACTTCTCAAAGTATTTGCTCAAAAACAATGGAATAAGAAAAAGGAACAGAACTGATACGTTTGGCCTCTCACAGACTATACTCTCACTCTGGGATTCTTTCATATGCCATCTTTAAAGGAAATTAAGAGAGCTGGGGATGAAGCTTGGTGGTAGAGCATTTGCCTAGTATGTGTGAAGTCCTGGGTTTGATCCCCAGTACCACAAAAAATAAGTAAATAAGTAAAGGCAGTTAAGGTTGTGTAGTTCGTCTATGCAAGAGTTAAAATCCTAAAGTGCTTCACAGCAATAACTCTTAGTTTAAGGTTATTCACAGATAAGGTTATCATTTTGTGATTCACTAGTATCTGCTTAAAAACAAATAGCTGGGGCTGGGGTTGTGGTTCGGTAGTAGGGAACTTGCCTAGCATGTGAGAGGCACTGGGTTTGAGTCTCAGCACCACATATAAATAAATAAAATAAAGGTCCATCAACAACTAAAAATATATATGTAAAAGAATTTAAAAACAAACAAAAACAAATAGCTGGTGTTGGGTGTGTATCTCAGTGGTAGAGCACTTGCCCACTCTGCACAAGACCCAGGGTTCAACTTCCAGCAATTTAAAAAAATAAAAAATTAGCTTAATATAATAGATTAATTTCACATAATAGGGTCCTAGAACTTTATTACATGTTATTAATTGAAGAGAGAAATTTTTGAAGGGTTAATAATACACATATAAAAGCAAAAGCATTTGGAGGGGAAAAACTCATAGTATAAATTATATGTATAAGATGTAAGAGGCCAGGATTCTAGGGTAGAAACACTATATGATATAAATAAAATATATTTATAGTCAAATCACTCTCCATGAACATCAACAAAAGGGAATGCTTCAAATATAGCAAAACCAGCTGTTAAACAAAATTGGAAAGAAAGATTTTTGGTGTTTTGCATGCTCAACTCATGGAGTAACAATGACAATACTAAATTTGGAACCATAGTAAAATCCTAAACTATTCAACCTCAATAAAAAGATAAAAACTTACTCTCTAAATCTTTTGCTATGGATTTTGGTTATTGTTGATGATGCCATTGGACTGCCTATCCCAGAACTGGCAGGAGAGCCTTGTGACACAGGTGTCATGCAGTATGGAGAATTCTGACTTGCTGGAGAGAGTGAAGTATCACTGGGCACGCTCAGTCCAGTATCTGTGGAAATGTGAAATGAGGGGAAAGAACTTAGAAATCCCAAATGCTGAAAAGTTCTATACTGATCTATACAATCTAAAATGGCAGTTGTATTTTGGGTTATTTCCTAATCCAAGCTAATGAGCTGGGCATTTTCCCTTTCACAAATAAACATTTCTTCTCATATACTACAAAAATTAAATCTTCCTATTATCTACAAAAATATGCTCTTAAAAATCAAGCCCAGCCTTGAAGTCGCCACAAAAGAAATGAGAGGACAAATTATGCAAAACATGTATTCTCAGGGGATTTAAATTAAAGAACAAAGATCTGCACCTATTTTCAGATATTACCCATCTCCTATATCTCTACTTGTCCACCTATTTCTTAGAAATCTTTCTTTCTTTTTAAAGTTCCAATTGTTGCTGGTAATGATAAATTCTATCTTACTTTCTCCACACCCACTCCTGATTCTCTTATGTGGCATTTGCTTCTGTGCTCGGGGAACCACCATAGTCAAGATGCTATCCCTTGACTCTACCATTTCCTTTGTTCAATTCTGCTTCTTCCCTACACAGCTCAGGAAATGAGTTCATATTTGTATATCCAGTCCAGTAATTAGCAAAGCTGCACAAATATCTATCTTATCTCCCTATTGGATCATCAGCTCTTTGATGTCAGGACCTGCCCACTATATATCTTCTTTATATTCTTCAACCTCCCTACTAGTTAATAAAATACATGTGGTAGGTATTCAATAAACCTACATGAATGGATGGATGAATAATATTAAATACAAAGGGAGTCATATTAAATTGAGAATAAAGGGGAATCCTAACCAATATGGCCTAGGTGAATAATCCTTGGAAGCAAATTCATTTTTCTAAAAACAAGGAAACACTGATGCTTAATCTATCAAATTAGATTTAAATGGCAGCAAAATCTTATCTGTTGGGTATTTATTATATGGGACTGAATCTTACTGACTAACTGGGCTCTGCTCTGCAATTCTCTACCCATTACATATATGTATCAATTTTCTAAAAGCAAAAAAGAAAATCAACAAAAATAACTCAATGAAAAATACCCTTATGAAGAAAGATAACCAGGAGAGCTTTAGATACAAAAGAAGAGAAAATGTGGGGGAAAAAAATGTGACAGTTCCAGAGGAACCAGTGAGATCTTAATTTTTAGAGTTTATTACAAATTCTAAATGTAAGCCTCAAAAATGTCGCTTGTCCCATCCGACAGCTGTATCCATCTAAAAGCATCTTCAAAAGAAACCACTCTCAAAAACAAAGGAATTTACCCAAAATGCGGAGCACACTCCACGTAGGAGCATAACCAGCAATAGCTCATCTGTCAGTTAAATGCTCTAGACCATTCCACGAGAAGAGGAGAAAGAAGACCTCCTTACCTTCCTGGGAAATGATCTCCTGTGGCAAATCATCAATAAAATCTAAATGCATTTCTGTTGGCTCCTCAGATCCCAAAAGATTGTGGTCCACAGTTAAACGTCCTTTCTTTTCCTCTCTTTCTTTCAAAATAACCTAGAAGTCATTACGCCAGTCTTTACTGATCAACTATGTACTGATTACAATGATTACAATGTACACTAAAACAGAGGTATATAGTTTCTTACACGTGGACATGAGGATTTTAATAGGTTATGTGTTTCCATGGCTAAAATATAAACTAACTGGAAAAAGGTAAATAGAATTTTAAGCACTGTAGATTGAAAGAGATACTGTACACAAAAATAAAGGGAAGCAATTGTGCTTGAGAATATTTAGCTATCAAACTATATCTGCTTCATTCTTTAAATCCTGAGTGATAAATCGGAGTTTACAAAAAAGTGATTTAAGTTTAAAAGTCTGGAAACCAGTCTAAATACTGATTTACATTTCACCATTTTCACTTATTTGTACATGAATTGTCATTTTAATTCTTCTGGTATCAACTGTGAGTTATCAAGCAAATATGACCTTCAATTTATAGACAAGGAAAATGAAGGTAAAAAAAGTTTACCTTAAACTATGTACACAGCAAGCACTTAAGTTAGTACTAAAATGAAGTTAGTACTAAGTGTCAGAGTTGGGGTTAGGGGCATAGCTCAATGGCAGAGCGCTTGCCTAGCATGCACGAAGACCTGAATTCAATCCCTAGCACTGCCGTACGCGTGCGCGCGTGCACACACACACACACACACACACACACAAAATATAAAACAACAACAATAAAAAAACCCCACAAAGATTTTGATCCTTAGGGTTTAATGCTTTTGGATATTAAATGTTTAACTTTTTTTTTTAACCTTATAGAAAAAAAAAAAATCATTCTCTAGGGCCTTGTTCCTCACAGACAATCATGATATCCCTCAAATTAACCAGTTATCATAAAAATGCCTATCTATGAATACTTCCCAATAATGTGTTGATTAAAACACCACAATTTTGCAAAACACATTAAAACTCTCATTCATCCTATAAAATAAACAGATCCACAGATTTTGTTTTACCTTTTTAAGTGCTGTAGGTCGTTTTAGTTTCGCAATTTCCTTCTCTTTTCCTTTTTTTGCTTTAGAGGAAGTAATATCCAAAGAGTTAAAAGATGTCAAGCAAGGCTGGCTTTTTGTTAAAGGTTTTCTGTTAGTAGAGTCTTTAGTGTGAAAAGAAGCTGCAGTAACCACTAAAAACAAAAAAGAAATTAGTTTTACTATTATGGTCAATTTTATATACTTCCAAAATTTCCAATAACAACTCTACAAAAACAAGAACATCCTCTTCCTGTAGAAAAAATAGACATCATAAGAGTAGGAGCAGCGTCCCTCAGATACAGTGTCCCTATGATCAATCTCCAAATTTTTAGCCTCCGTTAGATAAAAAGTATAAAGCCAAAGCCACTAGCCAATTTAGAGGTCCAAAGTAGGGATAAATTGGCTCTACTTCAGTGCAGCAACCTTCAAGTATGGCAACTCCTTACAAGCAGTCTTCAGGCAGAACCATTCCTCCTTTGAAGTTTCAAAACTGCACCTCTCCTTTTTCCTAATCACCTATTCATACTTATGTAAGAAACTTATGTAACCTATTACACCTTCCCTTATTTTAATCTGTCAATAAAAATGCTGATTTCCCCTATGAGCTACACTCTAGATAGCATATAGCACTATTATACATTCATAACTACATGTCAAATAGGAACCACAGGATTGCTTGCATTTGAAATCAAGTCCCTGCCTGTTCTTCCCCAAAAAAATTTTCCATGATCTTTGTGTAATACCATCATAGTTCTTTTATGACTGGACCATATTCTCATTCTCCAATGGCTATCTCCAACCCTTTAATATTCCTAAACCTTAAGAATGATAACCACACCCTTTTATTCAAGCAGAGTTTTTCTACAACTTCCGTGAAAAGATGCTATCAAATATAAATTATTAACCACAAGAAAGGAAGTAGCAGATATCCTTACTCCTATCCTTACCTCTACTCTCACTCCCATCTCAGTTCCTCTAGGATCTTGCTCTATCACTTTTCCCTTGCATTTTTCAGTTTCCTCCCTAACCCTTGCTTCTTTTTCCTGACCCCTCACAACAAGTGAAAGAAAGGGGGCCGAAGGTGACAAAGTCCTTCCTTTGACTGGCTTCTCTTCAAGCTAAGGCGCCACAGCTCCCCTTTCCTGTCCTGTTAAATTTCTGAAGTTTTTCTCCCATCATCACTTCCCAAATCATTACAATCGATTTGGCCTCTGCCCTACCCATTCCCTTGAAATTATTATTGTAAAGATCACACATAACCTTGCAATCGCCAAATAAAATTCTGTTTTTACTCTCTTCTAATTTTCTTTGGCATTTGGCACTCTATCCTTTTCCTCAAAATTCTTTCTTTGCCTTCTGTGATTTCTACTTTTTAAACTCTTTTTCAATTCTATTTTTCTGGTTCTTCTTTCTATTGTCCTGGAAGTTTTCACATTCCAAAGGCTCTATCCCTGAGCATCTTTTTCCCAATTTTCCCTTCCTCCAACAACCTTACTTCCATAGCTTCAATGATTCTATTTGAAATTGAAAGGAAGAAGAAAGGAAGTAGCAGATATCTTTTAAAGGAAGTAGCAGATAACTTTTAACCTAAACTATGCATTTGTAACTACATGTCAAATAGGATCCACAAGAACTTAACTGCTTGCATGTGAAGTCAAGGCCCCTGCCTGCTTTTCCCAAGAAAAATCTTCCATGATCTTTGTGTAATACCATCATAGTTCTTTTCACCACACACTCTGTGCCAGAGCAGAGTCATCTGTGAGACATTTGTATATCCTACCATTAAAAAAGCCTATCAATTTCTTACAATTCTTTTTCATCACTACTACAGTCTCATTCTTTTCTTGAACTTTCCAGTAGCATTCTTTGTAATCAACTCTTTCCAATTTAAACCCTGGTGACTGGATAGAAGTTAATCTCATTTCTACTATCAAGAAGTCTACTCCTAGCTGGGTATGACAATAAACACCTATAATCCCAGCAACTTCAGGGCCAAGGCAGGACAATCAAAGGTTAGAGGTCAGCCTGGGCAATTTAGTGAGACCCTGTCTCAATATAAAAAATGAAAAAGGCTGGGGGTATGGCTCAATGGTAGAGTGCCCCTGGGCTCAATCTCCACTATCATAAAAATAACTAAATAAATAAATTGTAAAAAAATAGAGAGAGAGAATCCTATTTCCTCTTTAAGTCCGGTTCAAATGTTACCTTATGAAATAATTTATAACATAGCCTCATGTTGACACACATCACTCACTGTCTCTTCCATAGGTTCATAAAACTTTGATTAGCTATGCATGTCTTTCTAATCTCACCAGACTAAACTTCTTGAACAAAAGCGTATCTTAATCATCTCTGCAATCCTAACAGTTCCTGGCAGCATATTTTGCAGAGTTATTTACTGTCAATTAACATTTACTAAAAGAATCAAAGTTGTAATGATAACTCATTTGAAATATCACAGGTTAACTATTTCTTCTTCACAATATTATTAGTTAACGTTTATTATGGGTGATTATAATCCAAAGCCTCTAAGCACTTTATATGCATCATCTCTTTACTCCCCATAACAATCCTGAAGTAAGTACTATCATTACTCTTACTATAAAGAAATTGAAGCACAGTAGCCTCATAAATACATAGAAGAGCAGTATTCAAACACAGACAGCTTGACTTCAGAAATCCTACTTTTTTGCTACAAGTTCACACCTCTTCCCAACACTGCTTTGCTCTAGAAAGACTACAAGAATTGTTACTGCCACTCTCTCCATCTCAATAGCATATGACTCTAAGCTTACTACACATCCAATGTTACTTTTACTAACAGTGACTCAAAGTGAAGTTGTATACTGGATAGGTATCTAGCTATTGGTTTAAACATTCTGCATACACATGACAGTTATACAATGTTACTCATCTTTTTGTCTTCTAATAAGCAACACTGGAACAGAACCAATAGAATTCATTCCACCATTCACCACTAGTACTTTTTATTAATGCCTTTCCCTTCCCTTTGTCCTAATTCGCACCTCCTAAAACAAAGACTATAAAAAAGAAATGAGGGCGCACATTAGAATTGCTGAGAGCTCTAAAATTGATAACAGAAATTACTCTTTCAGTAGAAAGTCAGATCATTTTCTCATACACACAAAATTTGATGAAACTTATTTGCTATTTAAACTGGATAATATAACAAGAGAACCAAATTACTTGTGATTTTTATTTCAACCACTGAAGAAGAAAAAAATGCCGTGGGATATAGCTCAGTGGTAGAGCACCACTGCGTTCAATTCCCAGTACCAGAGAGAGAGAGAGAGAGAGAGAGTGAGAAAGAGAGAGTGAGTGTGTGTGTGTGTGAGAGAGAGAGAGAGAGAGAGAGAGAGAGAGAGACAGACAGACAGACAGACAGACAGACAGACAGGAAAGGACCTGGTGAGTAGATTATGGATATACACAAATATTTTTTGTGGAGGGGGATACCAGGGATTGAAATCAGGGGCACTCAACCACTAAGCCACATCCCCAGCCCTATTTTGTATTTTATTTAGAGGCAGGGTCTCATTGAGTTGCTTAGTGCCTCACTTTTGCTGAGGCTGACTTTGAATTCACAATCATCCTGCCTTGGCCCTCCTGAGCTGCAGGGATTACAGGTATGTGCCATCATGCCTGGCTATGGATATATTTTGAAGGTAAAAAAGACAGGACATACTGAAGAACTTGGACTTGATATAGAAAGTAAAGAGACATGGACAATTTCAAGGCTTGTGGTTTGAGTTAACTTAAATTGCATATATATCTAATATGTATGTGTATCCATATATAAACATATATACACAATTTAAGTCAGATCATACATACATGTACAGATACATATATATAAACATAAATTTAGATTTAAAAAATCCAAAATATATTGCCAAAGCCAAATACAAATTACCCAGACTAATGCTATCATTACCTGTATATGACAGAGGTCGGGTATTAGTAATCTGTCGTGCTTTCATTGCTGCTTGTTGTTTTTCCAGAGCAGCTAACATGTCCCCTAAATCTAGCTGCACAGGTGCTTTATTCTTTTTTCCAGCTGCTTTTGATAAAGCTTCCTGCAAGGTGAATATGAAAATATTTATTTTTTGTTGTAGTATGAAAGCATAACAAGTTACCATGATTATATGCTTATCACTCCCATCTATCCCATCAAACCTAGCAAATAAATTGTCACAATTGTTCACATAAATGACTATATACCTGTAATTTTTTTTGCTCCATACTTATTTCTGAATATTCTTGAGCTGTAGCAAGAGCTGCCGCTAAAGCTTTCTTCTTCTGACTTTTTGCACGTTTAGGAACTGAAGTGGTAATGGGAATTGGAGTCTGAACTATATTGATTGGTGAGTTTTCAGGTAAATCATCCAACTATGATAACCACAGAAAAACATTTGTTAGTAATCTCATAAAGTCAAATCATAAAGAAAGAAATCCGAAATGAGGCATATTCTGTAACATAAGGATTTGACATCACAAAGAACAGAGTGAGAAAGTGGATCATTTTAGCCTGGAAAAAAAAGGACAACAGATTACTGTAATAGGTGACACATGTCTGGACCTTTGATCTCTGAAATAAAATATCTCCAAAGTAAAATTTTTCACTACTTGGGAAAATTACTGTACAGACTGTTACATATTTCATTATGTAATTAATTGTAGTTCCTGATCTTGTAATGAAACTATGGATTTCAAAGAAAGTATCTTTGTTTTGGCTATGTTAAAAAAAAATTCAGGCTGGGTATGGTGGCCCACATCTGTAATTCCAATGATGCAAGAAGCTGGGACAGGAGGGTCTCAAGTTTAAGACCAGCCTTGGCAACTTAGCAAAAGCTAAAATATAATTTTTAAATAAATAAAACAAATAAAAATTTTACAAAGGACTAGGGATACTGCTCAGGGGTAAAGCACCTTTGGGTTCAATCCCTAGTACCAAAACAAAAACAAAATACAAAAAGTTAAATACCAAACATACTGTTTCCTGTACAGTACCCTGCCCCATGTCTCCTTATATCTACCTTTAATATTTCTTTTCACATGGCCACAGTTTAAAAGATGCTCTATTTTGCTTATCTTTTTAAAAAGAATCACTTACTACTTTTGAAGAAAGTTTCTGTTGAATATTCTCATCCTTAGCATTTCCATTTTCATGTAGTTCTTGAAATCCACCTTCATCCTAAAATAATTTCACATTTTTACTAAAAACAATTCAGGGCAAACACCTAAGAAAAAACTTTTTATAATGTCTAAGAGTAATGACAAATAAGGAAATAATTTTCTATATTCTACTGTTGAACTAACTAAAATCAGTCTTAAAAAGAAAACTACATTTCTTCATGTTAAATCCCACCCAATTGAATTATTAAATCATGGGAGCACAGCCACATTATGTTCACCCTTTTGGATTTCTGCACTTATTTTCCATTTTGATTACTAATTATATCCCAAACAGGTAGGTAATTGAAAAAAATTAAATTGGATTTTATTACATTCAGATCTTTTGGAAAAGATATGAAGCAGTTTATTTTATTTTTTATTTTTATTTTTATTTTTTTGGAACCAGGGATTGAACTCAGGGATACTCGGCCACGGAGCTACATCCCCAGCCCTATTTTGTATTTTATTTAGAGACAGGGTCTCACTGAGTTGCTTAGGGCCTTGCTAAGTTGCTGAGGCTGGCTTTGAACTCACAATCCTCCTGACTCAGCCTCCCAAGTCGCTTGGATTACAGGCGTGCGCCACCGCGCCCGGCTATGAAGCAGTTTAATATGAATTTTATTAATATATTCCCTATCCCACATATACAACTATAAGATTAAAAGTTTAAAAATTTTTAAATCTTTTATATTCAAATTAATTTCTTAACCAATATCATCTTTTGCATTGAAAAATCTATATCTAATATCTTTAAACATAAGAATGCAACCAATCATTCAATTAAATGCATATTAAAAAGCTGCCACATTTGTAGGGATTAAAACTATTTTTCATAGAATAATTGAGATATACTCTCATGTACTTTGGGGAAATTACTAAGCTTATCTAGTATATCCTTCATCTCTATTCTCTAACCCTCATGAATTCTAGTTTAATCTCCATCTATTAGCCTATTTTATAGACTCTATGACCCAACCAAAATTAGTTCTGCAAATGAATTATCAGAGATGTTTGACATAAGCAAATTCTACCGATTCCTTAAAATCCATTTCAAATGTTATTCCTATCCTGCCTAAAACCCATTGTGACTTGTGGCTACTTTCAAATCCAGCCACACTCAACCAAGTATTAGGTGTGTGTATTTTCACATTCTACTAGATGAGTGGACACTCTCCACAGGAAGGTTGCCATGTACTAGTAGTACTAGAGAGTACATTTTTCTTCCTTCTCCAAGACTCACCTGAGTAGAAGCACAAATTAACTAGGTTGAACTATTTAAATATGAAAAACCTTACAAATGGACTGAACAACAACAAAATTAAGAGAAAAAGTTTCATACTGGACAAAGTCCCCATGAAATCAAGTCCTACTTTGATATACTATCTCGAAATGAACACACATGACAAAAATTTATAAAAATAAACATTAGTGAAGTTAATGTTAGACTAAATATACATAAGCAAGACAAATATTTCTGGACAGTTTACAGTTTAATAGTAGAGTCACATGTTAAGAAATGTTTACAGTATAACAAATTAATTTCTTAATGAGCAATCTTCTAGAACAGTTTATGTATAGATTTGGAAAATATACCTCAAAATATAAAGACTCAGAATTTGGGTCACTTCTATGGGACTGACTAGGGTTTAAATGCTTATTATCTTGTCTCTTTTGCAAATTCTGTCTTCTTTCTGAGGAAGTACTGTGGCCTCGGCATCTGAATCCAACCTTAAATAAACGCCGAAGGGGAAAAGAAAATATTATTTTTAAGTATATTTTTTATGGAAATGTAACATACTTACAGAAAAATACACAAAAGTGTACAATACAATGAATGTTTGAATTATTTAAAAAAGTTAAAAAAAATTTCTGACAAGGTAATTTTAAGGAAAATTTTAAAATGTGACAATTAATGCACATTACCTTTCCTTTTCCTATATATGAATATTTATATCAGTTTTATTTACAAAAGCCAAAAACTGAAAATAAGCCAGGTGTTCTTCAGTGAGTGAACAGTGTGGTATATCCACACTAAAGTATGGTTAGTCAGTAGTCAGCCATGAAAGGATGAACTACTAATAAGCCCAACAACCTGGGTGGATCCCCAGAAAACCAGATGAATAAAAAAAGCCAATCCCCAAAGGATTATAGAAGTACAATCATAAAATATTCTTTTGAACGCAGAGGTGCTTAACCACTGAACTACATCCTCCCAATCCTTCTTATTTTTAATCTTGAGACAGGGTCTCACTAAGTTGCTGAGGCTAGCCTTGAACTTGTGATTCCCCTCCCTCAGCCTCGCAAGATGCTGGGATTACAGACAAACACCACCAAGCCCAGTTATAAAACAAAATAATAGAAAGTGAGATCCTATGATGGACTGCTTCTATAACTTGACTATTTCATTGTTAATATCCAGGTTATGATACTGTACTATAGTTTTGCAAGATGTTATTACCACTTCAAGAAACTGCATATTGCTTTTTTTAAAGATGACTTTTTAAAATAACTTTATTTTATTTATTTTTATGTGGTGCTGAGGATCGAACCCAGTGCCTCACAAGTGCTAGACAAGTGCTCTACCACTGAGCTACAATCCTAGCCCCTACTTTCTTATTTAAGTAAGTCTTCCGATAATCCTCATTTACTTATTTTTTAATACCCAAGGAAAAGGAGTTAATAAAACTTTTGTTCCTAAGAAAACAGATGTATAAGATAAAATTTTCATCTAATCACATAAACTATTATTGCATCCTCCAAATTCATGTATTGAATCTTAACCCCCAATTTGATGTCATTTAGAGGTGGGGATTTTAGTAGGTGATTAGGTCATGAGAGCAGAGCCATTATGAAAAGAATTAGTGACCTTATAAAGGGGACCTAATGGAGTCCCCGGGGGTACGGGTGTAACTCAATGGTAGAGAACTTGCTTAGCATGCAAAAGACCATGAGTTCAACCTCCAGTACTGGAAAAATAAACCAAAAAATAAATAAATAAATTGACTCTGGAGAGCTCCCTTACCCCTTCCACCATGTGAGGACATAGAACACAGCCACTGATGAACCAGGAAGTAAGCCCTCAACAGACACTGATTCTACTAGCACCTTGATCCTGGATTTCCTAGCCTCAAGAATCATGAGAAATAAATTTCTTTTTATAAGCCACTATGTCCACAGTGCATTTTGATAGCTGCCCAAGCACAATGAAATATCCTACTAACGAATTTTCAAAGTGTGTAACTGTGATAAGGTCAAGAAAAAAAAAATTAAGCCAGGCGTGGTGGCACACAACTGTAATCCCAGCAAACTGGGGAGGCTGAGGAAGGAGGATCATAAATTGCAACTCAGAGCCTGTCTAAAAATAAAAACATAAAAAAGGACTGGGAGTATAGCTCAGTGGTAGAGTGTCCCTGGGTTCAATCCCCAATACCACAAAATAAATTATATTAACCATTCTAAGAATCTTAAAAGACATTTTAAGTCCTTTCTCTTAAAATACCCATTGCACTTGATAATGACTCTCTTAACCTGAAGAATTAAAAGATGCAAAAGTATGATCTTCACTAAGTTACCCCAAAATTCTAACAATAAGTAGAATTTGAAGCAGATCTAGAAAGTAGGTGTTAGTACATAAGCCTTTGTTTCTGAAATCAGACACATACATGCAAAGACCTACAACAACCTGGCTATTCCCATTTTTGTTACTGTAAATCAGAGTTAGTAGATATGTATTAATGGTATTACAAACATAACAATATTCTTTAAAAACAAATACAACTTGATTCTTGGAGATGAAAAGTGCCAGAATTAAAATTAAACTAATGGTACCAACAAAGTTCATGAGAACCTAAAATACAAGTATCTAATAACCTCCTAAATAAATGTGCATGTATTTCAATAACCTCATGATATCTAAATACTTTGTCAGTTCTAAGAAAGATTTTGTTGATAGAAAGTGGGCATATCAAACAAAGCAAAGCAGATGCTACAGCTTCAAATACATATCAAAACTCAAGATTATTTTCTCTCGCAAGCACAAGCCCCTGGGCTTAATCCCCAGCACTGCAAAAAAATAAAATAAAATTTAAAAAAAGATTATTTTCACATACCATTTATGCCACCACCAACAAAAAATACTAGGGAATGGTGTTTGAAAAATATATACCAACTTATTTTAGAAAAACTTTGACACGCCTGAAGAACACAAAAAGACAACTCAAAAAATAGGAAGACATACTGGTTTTGTGTAGAAAGAAGTTACATCACAAAGGTAGTTCATTCTCCCTAAATTTATAGATTAATTTAAAAATGGATGGAACAGAAAAGACCAGAGTAGATTTCAATACATATGGGAATTTAGTAAGTGACAGGTGGTGATCTCTTACATCTGAAAAAGAGAAAAAGATGAATCCTTCAACAAATGATGTTGGCAGATTTGGTTGCTACCAGGAAAATACAAAATAGGATCCACATTTCATACCATATAAATGGAAAGACTCCAAGTGGAATAAAGCTTTTATTTTTTCTCCCCAGTATTGGAGATGACATTCATAGCCTTGCACACACTAGGTAAGTACTCTACCATTGAACTACATCCCCAGTCTCACCCCCATGTTTTAATTTTTATTTTTGAGACAGGGTCTTGCTAAGTTGCCCAAACTGACTCCAATTTGCAAACCTCCTGCCTTAGTCTTCCAGTAGCTGAAATTTACAGGTGTGTGCCATCATGCCTAGCTAGCATTAAATGTAAGAAAATGAGACACCTGGGCTAGGTGTCTGCTGTGGCTCAGCAGGAGAATGCCTGCCTGGCAATATGTGAGGCACTGGTTCAATTCTCAGCACCACATAAAGTAAATAAACAAAGATATGTGTCTATCTACAGCTAAAATTATTTAAAAAAAAAAAAAAGAAAAGAAAAGAAGAGAAAATGAGACACCCAATAACCTAGAGAAAAACACAGGCAAATTTCTTTATAACCCTGGTGTTAGGACAAAGTTTTTTCAGTTGATTTAAAATTCAGGAGCCAGTCAGGCATGGTGGTACACACTTGTAATCTCAGACACTTGGGAGGCTAAGGCAGGAGAAAGGCAAGTTTGAGCTCAGCTTCAGCAATGTTGTGAGACTTTGTCTTGAAATAAAAAGGGTTGGGGGATGTAGCTCAATGGCATAGTATCCCTAGGTTTGAGCCCCAGTACATCAAAAATAAATAAATAAATATTCAGAAGCCATTAAAAAAAATAAAACTAAAAAGTCAATTTCTAAAACTAACCTTCTTAATATTATTTAAAATATAAACTTGTGCATGGCAGTAATACTAAGTAAAAAATAAAGATGAAAACCTAGTAAAATATTTCTAATTCATATTACTGATTAAAGGCTCCTAGAAACTTTAAGAATTAAAAAAAAAAAATTGACCAAATAAATTTTTAAATGTACCAAAAAAAGGGAAAAGAAACAGATCACATTCAAAAAATACACAAAGACACGATCAGGTAAGTTCACAGAAAGAGAAATTCAAGCCAGGCGCGGTGGCACATGCCTGTAATCTCAGTGACTTGGGAGGCTGAGTCAGGAGGATCGCGAGTTCAAAGCCAGCCTCAGCCACTTAGCGAGGCCTTAAGCAACTCAGCGAGACACTGTCTCTAAATAAATACAAAATAGGGCTGGGGATGTGGCTCAGTGGCCAAGTGTCCCTGAGTTCAATCCCCGGTTCCAAAAAAAAAAAAAGAAAAGAAAGAGAAATTCAAATGGCCTTTCAGTACATGGAAAGATGCTCAACTACATTAAGATAAAATTTCTACCTAACTGGCATGCTGATTGGTTTAGATGCTGTTTGTCCCCATAAAGGTTCATGTGTGGGGAGCTTGGTTCGCATAGTGACAGTACCAGTAAGTGTGGAATCTTATAAGGTGGGGCCTAGTGGGAGGTACACAGGTCACTGGAGGAGCTGCCCTTGTGAATACTGGTCTCCTGAAGTGAGTTCTCACAAGAGAAAGTTGTTAAAAAGCCTGACCACCTTCCCCAGCACCAACTTTTACCCCCACCTCTCTCTAGCTTCCTGTATTGAGATGTGATTCCTTTCTCCTATACAGGAATTTGCTCTCCAGAGCCTTGATGGGCTGTTTGGACATTCAGCCTCCAAAACTGTGAACTAAATAAAATTTTCTCTATAAAATAGGTCTCAGGTATTTTGTTACAGTAACAAATATCTGGCAAATACACAGCACAAATCCAAAATCCTGAAAACGTTATTTCTAAAAACTATTTAGAAACAGGCCCTCTTTAACACTGTTGAAAAAGCAAATTGGTACAATCAGATGATATTTACCAAAACAACAGATGAATTTACGTTTTGACCAGCAGTCCCTTATCTAGGAATTGATTCTATTGGTACATACATTTCTAAATGACACTGTAGCAAGTCTATAACAGCAATAGTTAAAAAACAACTCAAATGACTACTGATAGAATTACAGAAATGAACAAGGATATGTGCATACAATATTAGGAATTTTTCTTAAAAAAGTGAGGAAGCCCACTATGTAGTAATATGGAAACAACAGAAATCTCTCCAAGATATATTACTGAGCACAGAAAAGAGTGGGCATGATATTTTGTGTAAGAAGGGGACAAAGCCTAAGTTTCATACTCTGGAAGAATACAAGAAATTAATCAAAGTGAAACAGACACAGGGGGTAGAGAAAAGGCAAGGAGAAACAGTTGAAAATGAGATTTCATTGTTAAAATCTTTTCATCTCCTTTATTTTTCAACTTGATCATAAAACCACTTTAAAAGATATACATTTTTAGATGCTTTCCATAATTTAAAATTAAAGCTACACTAAGTACACAAATGAAAGATGTTTAAAATCATTATAATTAAACAGCATGATACAAGGATAAAAATCAATAAATAGAACATGAGAAATAGCACCTAGGACATAGGAACTTAGTATATGAAGCTGGGCACCATGATGTACACCTGTAATCCCAATGACTTGGGAAATTGAGGCAGGAGGACTGTAAGTTCAAAGCCAGTTTCAGCAACTTAGAAAGACACTGTCCCAAAATAAAAAGTGCCTAAAGGTCTGGGGATGTGGCTCAGTGGTATAGTACCCTGGGTTCAATTCCTGGCACCAAGAAGGAAAAAAGAAACTAGCAAATTATTATATTGGAAGCACAAACTAGAGGGAAAAAGTGGGTTATAAAGTTAAGAAGGCTGGTTAACTACTTTGAAAATTTACATCAGTGTGTTTACTAAACATCAAGATAAATCTCACATAAAAATGTCTTGAAACAGAAAATAGAGATATTTATTTGATTTCTAAAAGACTTTGAAAGCATACAATCAGAAATTGCAAAAGGGGAAAATATTTTGACTTAGAAAAGATTCTGCACCTCAAAAAATCAAACTAATATAAACTTAAGCATATAACAAAAGAGCAAGTAGAAAACAAAACACATTGTCAACATCTGGTTCAGTTGTTTAGGAATGAAGAAATACAAAATAAAATTAACATACTATGTGTATTTGCTTAGTTTCCTTTTTTTGTTCTTTTACCATTTCTCAACAGTTGAGACAGAGGTAAATGTTTTTCATCTCAGGATTATTTCTACTCCAGTGGGCTACTGATACCAAAATAACAGTGCTACAACCTTGGCAAGATTAGCAGTCTGCCACTTCAACAAAAAATTTCCTCACATAAACAAACATTTTGTAGATTTTTATCTAATCCATGTTAACAAATGTTTTAGTTTTTTTGTTTTTGTTTTGTGTGGTACTAGGGATTGAACCCAGGGGCTTGTGCAAGCACCCTACTACCACTGTAGTTCTTCTGTTTTTAATCAAATAAAGCTAGATAGCCTTACAAGCCTGTAATGAACAAGTCATTTTTGCAATAACCACAGAAAAGGAGGACATTATTCTGCCTGCTTTCTTGACAGCCTGATTAATGTTAAGGCATTTTTAAAGTACTCCATTTCAGGGAGGCAAAGTGGTTGGCATAGTTAATCCACTAGAAACTTGCTCCTTACTTTGATCCATCTGCAGATCTACTTATATGATGATTTAAATCCTTAACTTAGGGAATCCAGGAAAACTATCTAAAAACAAAATGGAAAATAGCAACCAATAAACAACTTCCTAATTTCACAGCCAACCCATGTAAGTTACTGGAAGTTCATTTATAGCGCATTCTGCTGTACTGCAGCTTGATCTTGCTCCTCAAGACCTTCCGGAAGCAACCCAGTCTGTAGCTTCTCCCTATGGCACAATGCAGCAATCACTGTGGCAATGTCATAACATAGAAGGGTGTTAACGGTCAAATAAACATACACATGAACAAAGTTCCAGTCCTTATAATCAAAGAATATTTAAGACATAAAATGTTTTTAACATGCTAACATGGATAGGAAAAATCATGTCAGATAAATCAGTATTGGAGGGCATTCTTTTTTAAATTATGGAATATTCAACTATACAGAAAAGTAGAAAAATGGTACAATATATACCCATATACTCACTACATTCATTCAACATTTTACCATTTTGTTTCTTTATTTAAGTAAGTCTTTTGGCTAAGCCACTAGATACCACAATAGCTCATTTCTAAATAACTTATTGTTCATCTTCAATAAAATTAAGGATACTGTCCTTCATAATCACTGAACCATTATTAAAAAAATGGAAAAGAATTCATCTCACAATCAAATTTCTCCAAACTAATTCAAATTACCTGTGAATTATTTCTTTGTTCTGTTTGCCTTCCACCTCTGGAAAATGCCTGATTTTTTTCCATCCAGGGTTTTTTCTGAGTTGCCTGGCAAGTTACATTGGACCAATTTACACCACCTGCAACAAATATGTAAAAATATGATTTGCTTATACAAGAAGCCAAAATCTAAATTGCCCCCTAACTTCACACACTGAAATTCAGGCAATATAAATTTAACACTGAAAATTTTAGTGGTATTCCAGTAACACAAATGTCATCTTGCTGAATATCTCCAGCTGTCATTTTCCCAGTTCTTTTGGCCAAACTATACTTTCAAATTAACCTGAATCTCTGAAAGATTTATAGTTGTTTTTGTTCAGCATCAGCAAGCTTCATGTTTGAAAGGACAACTTTGACATGGACAAAGAAGAAAATACAGCAAAAACAATATACAGAAATGAGTACCTGCACATGCAGATGATTCCACATGCTAAAAAAAGAAACAAAAAAAGGCAATTATTTTCTCCTTAAGAGTGAGCATTATAAACTTTGCAATACATTTCACAATTTACTGTAGTTAGAAGCATACTTATTACAATCTTAGAATACTGCTCCATAAATTCTTTTATTACTAATAAAATATACAAATACATTTTAAACATCTCACTACTACAGAAATTGGTAATGGAAATAGATACTTAAGCTTTACCAAAGGACACAAGAATAATAATGATGTTAATGATTGATAAATCAAGGCAATGTTACCGTACATTTATGCTCCCAGAGTCGGGGTTTCTCAAAGCCCCTGCAGCAGGCTGGTTGTGGTTGTGCTTGGGACTGCAGTAACCACTATCACTGTCAATGTCGGCTTCGCTAGCCCCCTGTTCACTAGAGGATTCAGCCGTGGGATGGGAAGCTCTTCTCCTCCTGCCTTTGGACTTCCAAAGCATTGTGGCAGTGCTCTCTGAGAGAGACTTGTTAGCGATATCTGATGGAAAATCTACAAGGCAAGGAAAGTGGGACAACTCTTTGTGGTGACTGAATAAATTCTCATTAAATCCTCACTAAGTTTTAAGAAAATAAAAATGAGAAACCGTTTGGCTTCGAACTTGTGATCTTCTTGCCTCAGCCTCCTGAGAAGTTGGGACTACAGGCATGTGTCACCACCGCATCTGGCTCTTTCACTCACTTTAAAAAAATTAAAAATTCTTAATTTTAGTACTAGCTCCCTCCCTATAGTCATAAAGATCTGCCTACATTTTCTTCTACCATTAGTTTTCTCACTTAAGTCCTTAATCTACCTGGAATAGATTTGAGTGGGATATAAATTAGAGATCTGCAGTTATCTCTGTTGTTTTCCACTTATGTATTTCCACATACATGTGGGGTTCCTTTCTGGCCTCTTTTTTGAAGATTCTTGTACACTATACTGATAATGTAAACCTACAGAAATTAAGATGACATTTTATGTCTTAATATCTAGAGGAAAAGTTGTTTTCCAGGCATATCTTGCCTCTTCTCAGACCACTGCTCCTTTATTTTCAAATTAGTTTGTCAATTCCCCAACAATAATCTACAGACTAATTATGAGAAAAATAACATTTACAATATCAAATCATTCTTCATGAATAGGATATTTAGGGTTTTTTTTTTAAAGATTTTACAATAAAGCTTTATAGTTTCTGCATACATGTGTCATGCATCTCTTAAGATTTATTCCCAGAAACTCTATATTTTTCTTGCTATTATAAATTATATCTTTTCTTAAATTTTATTTGTTGGTGGGCATACTAAAATGCATTTAACTTTTGTATATATTTACCCATCTTATTAAACTTTTCCTAGATAATACAAGCTAGTGTTCAAAAGTAAATATTTGATACAACTATAAAAACATTTTCCTATCAAATTATATTTAATTATCTAATTGATACCAATTAACTTTCAGAGATTAAAAACAAACCAAAGAATAAAAATGTTGATAGATGCCTTTATCTTCTCATTTTCCAATTCTTAGGCTTCAAAAGGTTGCCTTTATGGTGACTTAATGAGCAAACTAAAGAAACAAGAATAACTGTCTTTTAAAAGCCTTCCCAGAGTTGAAAGAATGTAGAAATGGATCACTATTTAGGAACAATTTATTTAGGAACAATTAAACAGAAAACTTTAGGTTATATTACCCAATGATTCCTTTCCGTGGCAACTCCAAGCATTTGTTGGAGTCTGTTAATCAATCTTACAACTTTATGCCCTACAAACCCTACAATTATACTATCAACAATCCCCAGAACTATACTTTTCTTTTTTCTTTTCTTTTTTTTTTTTTTTTTTTGGTACTGGGGATTGAACCCAGGGGCACTCGACCCTGAGCCACATCCCCAGCCCTATTTTGTATTTAATTTAAAGACAGGGTCTTACTGAGTTGCTTAGGGCCTCCCTAAGTTGCTGAGGCTGGCTTTGAACTCACAATCCTCCTGCCTCAGCCTCCCAAGTGCTGGGATTATAGGTGTGTGCCACCGCGCCCGGCCCCAGAACTATACTTTTAACCAATCCCCAGATCCTTTCTCTGCTAAAGAATCTAAAGCAATTTTAAAAGGACATTTTGAATAGATATCCAATTAAAAAAAAAGTATAGCCCAAATGAAAAAAAGAAAAGCCATCTTATTCATTTCAATCTTATTGAGCAGAGACAACAGAGAGATAAAAAGTAACCGGAGGCTAAGGATATAGCTCAGTGGTAAAGCACTTGCCTATCACGCACAATCCCCAGTGTATACACACACACACACACACACACACACACACATAGAAAAAAAGAAAAGTTACTGTGCCTTGAACTGATGTAATTCTTTCTTGGTCTCAGATCCTTAACAAGGATTTTATTTATTTGTTTATTTTACCAATGTCAATGATAATGGGTGAAAAGAGATATACATCTACTCTACAGACAATAAGTTGAGCTCGGAAATATAAACTAGAATTTCATGATATAACCTGGAAAACAGAACATTACAAACTGGATGCAGTAGCACATCTGTAATCCCAGCAATTTGAGGGGCTGAGGCAGAACAAGTTTAAGGCCAGTCTCAGCAATTGAGAAAGACCCTGTCTCAAAACTAAAAAGGACTGGGGATATAAACAGAGCTCAGTGGTACAGCACCCCAGGTTGAATCCCACTATCAGGAGAGAACAACAAGGTTATTATTATCAGAATAAAGCTGTTTAATTTAATGCTTACACAGTACTTTAAGAAACTTTCAACTAATTAGTTTAAAAATCTGATCAGAATATTTACTTTTTGATAGAATATAAGTATTACACATAGATTTGGTCCAGATCTATGCTTACACATGGCACAGAAAACTTGACATAAAGATGTTATGGGATATTAGGATGTTTTATAAAGAGCTTTAATCCAGTTATAAAAACATGTACAATTTTGATTTCTAGCAAAATTTCTATAGTACCTGCAAAATCCCATCTCTGAACTGTTCCACTACTACAAGACAAGGGGCAAGTGAAACTTAAGCTCTGTTCAAAGATGTACATAAGCCCCAAAGTAAATTAAGAACATGGATTGTTTTATGCTTCGATAGACTTTCACAAAGTGACAGAACAAATGGAAGGATGAAAGTCTAGAACCCTGAAGGGAGTATAGTGCACAATTATAAAGTCCATGCATGAAAACAGAAAACTCAGTGATGTATAGAACCCCTGCCTTACCCGTTTGCTGTGAAGCATCTACCAGAAGCACAATTTTTGATCGATTATCAGGACCTGCTGCATTTGTTTCTTTCTGAGTAGCTACATTTTTCACCAGTGGCCTTTTGCTTTTTATGTGCTGTTGTAAAAGCTGCTGCTGATTTAAGTTAAAAAAAAAAAAAAAAAAAAAAGGAACCTATTCAATTTATTAAGCATTATAGAATATACAATCATTATAAAACACACCTAAATGTATATGACAAATTAGTGGCTCTAAACCCATAAGGAAAGGTTCTCTACTAGGTTTTCATGAAATTATCTACTGTTAAGCATAATAGGTCAAATAATTTACTTTAGACACATTTACATACTATTTTTCAAATAACTATTAACATTACTTTATTCATTCATTTTTCATTTTTAATTCATCTGTAAATATTACTTGAATTTTTTATTTCCTCAATCAACAATTAATAAATAACAAGGGTATAATCATGTCATATAAAGGGTGGTAAATTTTTACTTTTAAAGTAAGCATGGTAACTTACTCCAAGGCTAAATTTTAGGTTCATGATAGCAATGATGTGCAAGAAATTCTGCTCTGGAGTTCAAAAAGAAAACATTAAAAAGCTGATCCCTTTTTTCACTTTTGAAAGTTTGAGTATTTATTGTTTAATAGCAATTTACACAATAGAACTCTGAATTTTAAACATCTTTAACTTCCTAAGTTGAACACTGGGAATGCATTCTGAGAAATCATATTCTTTCAACATCTGGAAATTATATACTATTATCTTATTTTCAATACTTATTTCTTTTCATTCTCAGAGGTTCCAAAAGGATTTCCCTTGGCCCAAACTATTTCCATGAACAAAGACAAAAAGCTTTTCAAACTAACTTCTGCTGCTTGTTTTTTAATTGGTAAAAATTATGGCAGAAAGCAGTAAAGACTTCACTGAAGAAGCTGAGCTAAGGGAATATAGGGAAAGCAACAATTCCTTGATAACAGTCACAAGATGTGTCTTCTATCAGCTTACAATGCTGACGAGAAAGTTTTTTTCTTATTATTAGTTTTTTAGTTTTCATATTTAAGACCTCAATGGAAAAGCTGCCTAGAATGAACCTTGATTCTCTTGTAGTTTCAAGACCTTCATTTTTTTTTTAACTTAGTCAAATGGCTGGACCTGAATAAAAGTGGTTTCACATATTTCTTTCATTTTCTTCAGTCCTAGGATATCCTTTGTTCGTATAATAGCAAAGTACCTCTTTAATAACAAAGTGTTATTTCTACTAAAAAATTCACAGAAGCAATGAAGTTGAAGGAATCTAATGAATCACAAATGTTCTTTTCCATACCTGACTTCTAAAGACTAGAATATCTTGAACTGTATCAGCCATTCAACACTAAGTATAAGATCCATTTATTATTATTGATGTCACTAATTTTTATCACTAAATTGAAATAATCTGAAATAACTGTGCATTATGTCTACATAAAACTCTCTGAAGGAATATGAAGACAACTGTAAGACTAAGGAACAAGTATCACAGGAGAAATAAATTTTTAAACCATGAACCTTTTATATTTTATATTAGTGAAATGTTTTTGTTGTTAAGCTCAGCATTAAAGGACAATCAATCCAAGTAATAAATTACTTATACTAGTATTAGAACACAAGTATCAAATTTAAAAGTCAAAGAGAGTCACTTACTTTTGGTACTACTGGTCCTCTGTTACTGTTTCTGCTTCGATGACTGGACAATGGGAAGACCTGTCCAAGTTGATTTGGACGCTCAGTGCATTCTGTGGTGATAGCATTTACAGTATTTGCAGCCTGAAAGGTGTTGGAGTAAGGTGTAGGAAAAGGATGGTAGAAACCCATAACTTGGGCGCAGGGTGCTGGCATCAGTTGATAATACGTATACTCTGTAGAAACAGGTGGCTGAGCGGATATAATGGGATAGGCAAGGTATGGTCCAGCAGGGTTTGGGTTGGGCTGTTGCCATCGTATATCATTATTATATAAAGGAAATTGTCTGCAAAACCAAATCAAAAAGGAACAAATCTATTGACAAGTATAAAAGTAATGCTAAAGCAACTCTTTCCTTCTTTTCAATATAAGAAAAAATGTGGCTTCATAATAATTCTGGGAAAGGAGACAAATTTAACATCATCTTATAAATTTCTTTGCTATCATGAGAGATCATGGACCTGTAACAATTTAAATGATAGTATAAAGAAATTCATGCTGATAGTTTTATGACATTCCACATACCATTATCTGTACCTCTGCTCTCAACCCCTTTGAGATATTTCTGCTTAAAACTTAAACATCCAGCTGCTGGGTCTGTAAACAAAGTCAGTCCAAAGTTTCTATCCAGTGCTAACAACTGTGACAGACTGCTGCAAGATGCAGAGTAAGGTGATCATTGTGTAAGGCGATCATTACATAGGGTAATTTCTCCACTTCTCATTCTTCAGGTCCATTCCAGGGCCTCCTACTCCTCTCCTACATTCCCCTCACTACATGGTTAAGTTCAGCTTTTCCTAGCTGTTCTCCCTGTCAACAGAAGCAGGCTCCAGGTACAAAAAAAGAGAAGAGGCAAGACTCTCCACTGACATCTTATCCTCAACATTAGAGCTTCTTCTAGAGCAGTTGCTATAAAGAACTAGCAAGAATTCTTCCTGTTTCAACAGTCCCCCTAGCATTAAGGATGAATGAGGAGGTACTTCGTAGTAGAAAATTGAAACATAAGCTTTTCCTCACTCACAACTGTCAAGGCAAAGAAAAATGAAAAAATGTTCACAATCATAATTTTAAAGATATTTAAAAATAGTATGCTGCCTGGCTTACTCATGATTTTTCAGATTACTTGCTAAAGCAAGAAAAGAAAACAAATTAAATTTATCATACTGTATACAACCATTTTGTCAAACAGAAAAAATATTAGTTTACAAGTTCACTTACACATTATTCAGTAGGTCAAAGATTTTTAATATAATGCTAACTTCAATCAATATTTATTCAATCGATATTTATTTTCGATGGTTTGTCCAACCCTCAAGACTTTTTATTAAGATCTCAGAATATTAACATGAACATTTAATATCTGAAAAGGTAGTTCGGTGGCCTCATATATCATAGATCCAGAATTTCTAACGTGGGTTTTAGATGTGTGGAAATATTGACTCAGCCCTCAGGGAAAGCTAGGCAGAGTCCACAGCCACCTCATCCATTTATCCCACTGTGTTAGGGAAATACCATTTTCTGTGCGTGACATAACTTGAAAAAGACTAAAAGTACTTCTAAAAAGCAATAAAATGAACTGAAGTGCCAATGAAATGCCAATCACCATCATAGAAGGGCTAGCAAGTCTATCATGACTACCCACAAATTAAGTCCTAACCACTACATCATACATTGTCTGAACTGCAGGCATTCTGCTAAACCATCCTGTGACTATAGCACAAACACTAAGTCTAAACCAAAAGCAGAGTCTAGAAACATATGCTAACTAACCATGAAAACTTGTTTTTTGCCAGAGATTGTTCTGGAAATAATGAAATTAGACATCTAATCTCAAAAAGAGATTTCTCAAAATTTTAATTCCTCCCTCTGGGTCAATTTATTTCAGATAAATTTCAATGACTTAATAAAGGGAATATACCAAAAAACTCCATTTTCTCACAGAAAGAATGAGAAACAATTCATGTTAATCATTTTCAAATTTCTACATCATTTGGTTTTATTTACTCCTCTTAAAAATAAACAAAGGATTAATGTTTAAAAGTTACAAAAGAAAACTGTGTTTTGCCAAGTTCTAGACCCCAACCCTCACACACAATAAAGAAAATAAATAAATTACCTATTGGACTGGTTTTCCTGAACAAATGGATAACAGGTAATCAAGTAGCTGGGAATTGGAGTTGGTTCTACACCAGAAACACTTCCATTATCATTTGGGAGAGCCATAGGGATCATAAATGTATCAGGATTCTTCTTCTGGGGAATAAACGGCTCTACCTCAGCTGAAAGCTTGACATTCTTCAAAGAAAAGGTAGAATACATTATTACAAATAAGCAAACAACTTAATACAAATTCACAATTTAACAATACAAACAGTAATCAGAAAGGAACAGCAATGTCAATTTAAAATAACTGAATAATGATGAAGTTATTTAGACAAAGTGATCAATAGAATAAGGAAAAATTTTGTATCAAAGGTAACTATGTTTCAATGAAATAATTTCTTACATAATTGAAGGCATTAAACAATCAAGAGTGCAAGGAAGTCATACCTCAGTATCAACAAACAGCTTGTAGTAAGAAATTTTAACTCTTCAGACAATATGGTTTTAACTAATTTTGTTTGGGGAAAGAAATCACTAAACAGTTTTGAAGGATAATTATATTTGTTTCAATAGTTTAAAAAATATTTCTGTCTATTTCAGGAAATTATAGATTAGTATCCCTAAATTAAAAGGAAGGAAACTGTCTAAGAAGAAACAAACAAAAGAAACCTTAACACAAGGGGAAAAATTTCTGGTTCATAGTTAAACAGGAGAAAAAATGAGAACAATTTCAGTTTCCCAGTAGACATCTGAGCAAACTAAAGTAATCCATAACATGTAATCCATTCAGGTTCCTACCTACTTTTTTTTATAAAGCTATAGAGATTTTAAAAACATAAAATAAAAACCATGGTATTTAGGGATGCACATATGAGTGACAAAACTATAAAGAAGAGTAAAAAGATCCCTAAATGTCAGGACTGGAACTACTCTTAGGGAAGAGAGAGTAGTTCCCTCTTGAGAGCTTCTTGAGTGCCTAGCAAAGTTCTGTATCTTAACTGGGGGTAAAACTTACAAAGTGTTCACCTTATAATGATTGATTAAGCCATACAAGGGTTTCAAGTAGTTTTCTGCAGGAGGTTTTAACAAATTTAAAATGTTAAATTATAAGTATGTTAAAAACCAAGTAAATACTAGGAAGATATTAAATACTTTCTAGTAAAACAAGTTAGTGAAATATAAGCCAATGTTTTAACTATATAAAATAATCGCCTTAAAGGCAATTAAGTCCTAACAAGAACTTTCCCCAAAAAACTCACTAGGGTGATATTTATTAGAAGCTCCTACCAAAGCATAACTCTCATTTTTCACAAAATAGTAATAAATCCATGAAAACTAAAGACAAGTCTTGATATGCTTAACATGTAGCCTTTGTTCAGAAAAATTTAATTATCTAGAGTCCACTGTATATGTAGAAATGTTTGTAGAAAAAAGGAGGTAGAGGGAAGAGACAGAAATCTGAATGATAAAGCAGTAGTAATTCAATATCCTTCCTCCCTACCTGATTTAACTTTGAAATCTACATTTCTACCATTAACCAAACCTGAAGTAGTTAACAGTTTTAACAAATACTTGTGAAATTAAGTTGGCTCCTTGAATTTTAATATGAGACGAAAAAAACCTTCTAATGCTAATAAATTAGTAATTCTCGCTGTGATATTCATTAGAAGTTGAGATTTATTTACATAGAGCACATTACATCAAACTAGTAAATGTTTCCCCAATCTGAAAAGAAGGCTTCAATAATAATACACAGATAATGGAAACTTGCTATATGTAGTTCACACATATGCATAAAAAAGGAAGAAATTTAAGTCACATTTTTACTGTATTAAAAATGTAATTTTTAGGATTTATTATAAAAATCAAGAAGTTCTTTTTAACATATGAAAACTCTCTGAACAGTTTTATAAATCTGGACTACATTCATTTTTTTAAGCAAGGAATATGGGTATATCAAATAGTCTAAAATGAAAAAGAACCACAGAAATATAATTATAAATAAATAATTTTTAAATAACACTTTTCCTGGCCCCCTTTCCCAAAAAATTCCCAATTTATCAATTACTTTGGTAACAAAAAATTCCAGTTCTTACTCGGGTCATAAGTTGTAACAAACTTTTATACCCCACTTCATTTACGCGTGATTTAAAAAAAAAAAGTGTTCTATGATCTTAGACAATCCACTGTTCAAAAATGTGTAATTTATAACTAATGTCTGTACATATACACAGCATATATCTTTAAAGTTTGTACTGGTTTCTGTTCTAAGCACAATTGTAGATACTAGAGTTCAACAATAAAACAAACACTGAAATGGTCCTTTGTTTTTAGAGAGAGAGAGAGAGAAAGAAAGAAGCTGCTACAGTCAACAGCTGCACAAACAGAAGATGTCACTAATAGGAACAGACTGACAAACTTTCCCCTATAGTTATAGCTCTGTATGGTCTCAAAAGTTTATTGTGACTTTGAGACCTTCAGTATTTATAAAACATCAAAATGCACCATCTGTTATTTTTAGGGGGCCTGAAAAGCAATGGTAAGATCCCAAATGAGTCTTAAAATTCCATATAATGAAACCCATTTAGATAAAGTTAGGTAATAAACAGATTGTGGTAATATTTTGACATTAGAACAGATATCGAAGAAAAATGTTTTGCATAGTGAACAACAAAATGTTTTGAAAAAATTGACTAGTTACTTAGTATTATGTTATTCCTCAGTTTGAATTTCCAAATTCTCTCTACCTTTGCCATGAACTATTTTCTTAGGGATAAGAAATGTTATATCAGGAGCTCTATAAAGAAAAGATAATATAAATGTGGAATAAGTCTCAACTACACTAGATACAATCTAGTCATTCTTGTACTCCTACCTTGCTTCAACTATCTACATGGTAAAATTGTCTTCCAGAAATTACTTCAGAAATTTCCAAATTAATGAAAAATTAAAGTATTTCCAAAAACCTATCTTTGAAAACATATTTAAGCAACTTCATTCATTTTAGTTTTGTATAGATCCAAGCAAATGTCAATAAATAAAATGCCTTTGATGTGAATAATCTAAAAATCTGATAAACTTTTTTGGAACACAAAACTACAAAAACCTTGCTTAGAAGAGATTATTAGACAAATGCATTCTGATCACCAAGAGATTATATAATTCAACAAAAATGCATTGACCACATGTTCTGGAAAGAAAACTGCACCAGAGCAGTTTAAGGGAAATGGGCAAACATTACTAAGAAGCACACATCAACAGACAATGCACACTAAACTTCTCAGACACAGAACCTCCAAGAGAATGTAAATAATTTTCCCAGATTAAGCAACCAAAAAAAGACACCCACTTAAAACTAGAACATAATGCAACACTCTCCCACAGTGAAACTTCAGAGTATGTACCATACACCCACAGAAAAAATAAAATCATAAAAACCCTCCATATTCAATGTTAAGGTAAAAATATCAAACATTAAAATATTTTATATCCCATAGTCAAAGATAAAATAAATGTCTTCTGAAGGAAAAGAATCAATGCTTAAGAGATACCTGTTGGTTATGTTGTTTTGTGATTGCATTGGCTCGTACTGAGAGTAAATCACTTGCCAAACCAAAGTGCAGTTTGTTAAGACTTCAGAAAATACTAAGGAAAAAAATCAAAGTGTTTAACAGACTCCGCTCATGTGCTTTGTTACTCACATATTTTTGCCCTTTTCCTTAACAGAGCAAATCTAATCCTGTTAAAATTTGATGGCATCTTTCTAACAACCAGCTTTCTAGATTTAATATCAGTTTTTAGATTATCTAATTTATTAACTTATTTTTATACTTATTGTTTTCTCTTGTTTTAATGGGGCTCTCCTTCTAATTCCTTGCTCTGGATGGATAATATTTATTTTCCTTTTAAACTGTTTAACAATGAAAGCATTTTATGACTATGCATTTGCCTCAGAGTATAGCTTCAGCCATATCTCATAGGATTTCATATATGGTACTTCATTGTAAAACTTTCTCAACAACCTATCAATTTATATTTTTATGTCCTCTTTGACCTAAGGCTTAAAATGTCTTTTTAAATTTCAAAACAGGTATTTTCTCTAAATGAGCATGTATTTACTTTCTGATCATAAAAGTTTTGTTTTTTCTCTCTTTTTTGGTAGCAGGGATTTAACCCATGTCACCAGTGCTTTGTATTTTTTGTTTTGAGACAGGGTCTTGCTAAGTTGCTTAAAGCCTCACTAAGTTGCTGAGGGTGCTCTTGAACTTGCAAACCTCCTGTCTCTGCCTCCCCAGTTTCGGGGATTACAAGTGTGTACCATCATGCCCTACTAGTATTTTTAAAAATCTATTAAGATAGGTCAATTATTTATAGCCATCTACCCATATATACACATATATAGTGTGTAAGTATTAGTGAATAATAAGCATTTTATAGTAACTTATTTATTTGATAGTGGGGATTAAACCCAGAGGAGTTTTACCACTGAGCAATATTCCCAGTCCTTTCTATTTATTTTAAGACAGCAAAGTTGCTGAGGCTGGCCTCAAACTTGGAATACTCCTCAGTCTCCCAAGTTGCTGGCATTACAGGCATGTGTTACCACTCCCTGCAGTAACTTATTTACAGTTATTCCTTAATACCCAAGGGGGATTTGTTTCAGGATCCTCACCACAGCTACTAAAATCCATGGATGCTCAGGTCCCTTATATAAAATGATAAAGTATTTGCATATAACCTATGCACATTCTCCTGAGTATTTTAAACCATCCCTAGATAACTTACAATACCTAATACAATGCAAATGCTACGTAAATACTTGTTAAATAGTTTAGGGAACAATGACAAGGAAAAATGTCTTTACATGGTCAGGATACACATATAATTTTTCTCCCAAATTTTTCAGTCCACGGTTGGATGCAAAACTTGCAGATGCAGAGGACTAATTGCATATCAAATTAGGAGTACTGATATTATTCAAAGTTTATAAATTATTTAAAAGGAACAGTCGTAAATTAAACAATTTTGTATTCTTATTGGTAAACAACCTCGCATGACATGTATTCATTATGTTTGTTCTTCTAAGTATTAAAAATGTAAGAAAAATCAATAATTCAGTAAATTAGATTTAGTAAATTTAAAAGAATTTATCTATATGTTAATGTACTAAAAATTAAGCCAGCATTTAAATTGTCTGTAATAATACAAAAAAGACTGTGAGCCAGGCATGGAAGCACATGGCTATAATCCCAGCTACCTGGGAAGTAGAGGCAGGAGGATCGTGAGTTTGAGGCCAGCCTGGGCAATTTAACAAGACCCTGTCTCAAAATAAAACGTTCCAAAAAGGGATAGGGGAAAGGCAAGAGCTCACTAGAAGAAGGGACCACAGGGTGGAAGGTGGGAAGGAAGGAATGAAGTGCTGAGGAGTGATATTCATCACATTATGTTGTTATACTGTGTGCATGCATAAATAAGTAACAACAAATCCCACCATTATGTATGACTATAATGCACCAATTAAAAAAAATTTGGGGAAAAAAGGGCTGGGGTTGTCTTTTAAGGATAGTATACTTGCCTAGCATGTGTAAGACCCGGGGTTCAATTCCCAGTACCCAGAGAACAAGAGAGAGAGGCAGGGGGAGAGAACTGCCAAGTGTTCTATCACTTCTAAGCCCATGGTTTATTAAATCTCCAACCACTGTTATGAATTTCCTAAAAATAGAGACACTAAATCTTCATAAACAAAATGAACTCCATGATTTATTCTTCAAACCCCTTCACATAACTTTCTTTTTAGAAAAACAAAACGCATTATACCAAGTAACATCCCTTTTTAGAACAACTAACTCTACAATTAAAATTTAGCTACCGTTTCCATTTAATAGTTTTGCTAAAAGAGAATACTCTCAAAATTCTCTTGGTTAGTTATAACATTCTTTCAAATGGTCATTACTGCAATTCAGATCATCCATCTACCACTGTATTCCCAGTGAGTTACATTTTATAATCATGATCAATTTATACAAAATGTATCTCTTCATAAACCTTTTTATATAAAAAAGGCAATCCGCAAGAACAGTAACTGAATACCTCATACACAAAATAATTAGGCCTTTTAAAAAGTCATATTTGTGTAATATTCCAAGGACTTAATTAGATTAAGATGAAATGCAGAAAGTCTCTATTAAGTACTATTTTTTAAAAATCAAACTTCTAGCTGGGGGTATAGCTCAGTGGTAGAATACTTGCTTAGCATGCATGAAGCCCTGGTTCAATACCCAACACCACAAGAATTTTTTAAAAAGATAATAAAGCTTTATAAATTGCTAAACACTACAAGCCAACACTGGTTTAAAAGGGAATTTTTTTTTTTTTTTTGATGGGGGAAAAAAAGGGAATTCAGCACATACCACATAAACTTTTTAATGTTTTGTACCTATTTAAATTCATTTCAATAGTAGGAACATGGGCTGGGGTTGTAGCTCAGTGGTAGAGCGCTTGCCTGACATGTGTGAGACACTGGGGTTGATCCTCAGCACCACATTTAATAAATAAATAAAATAAAGGTACAAAAAAGTTTTAAAAAATAGTAGGAACATAACAGTATATTCTAAATAACCTGGAACAGCCATCACATTACTCTATGGTATAGTGAGAAGAATCAAGAATTCCACAAAGCTGAAAAATCTCAGCCTCTCATCTATAATGAATGGTTCTTAGCCTTTTTTCCAAGAATATTTTTTGAGAATATGGTGAAAATAATGGAGTCTTACACAGAAAAATGCATATAAAATGAAGTGTGCTCCTTCTAGGTCAACCATAGACCCTGGAATTAACTGCCTAATGCATTAACTAGACAAAGACACATCACTTTTCTAGATCTGTTTTCTGAGTATTTGGAAAAGTGGGAGAATTCAAATTATTGTCCCATTTAGGGTTAGGGTGCGGAAGAGTCAAGAGATACCAGAGGAAAAAATCTTCAAAAGAAGATTTTCATCTCCTTCGTGACTAGTCCCCCCCCACACACAGTTCTTAAATTTCTACAAGATTTTAATAGGTTGGGGACTTTAGAAGACAGTGGGATGAAAAAGGAAGAGACTCTAAACAATTTGTTCACAACACCTGCTGTGAAGATAATCACACACAAACAGCTAAGTCAAAAGTTACCATCTAAATAGTTAATTACATTTCCTCTAGGATGAAAGGAACCATAAGTATACATATGGTGGCATTACTGGTTACAGTTCTAGCATCTTGGTGAAGGACCAAAATGTAGAACCCTTTCATTAGTGACACACAAGGAAATGGTTCAAGGAAATTTTCCTGTTTGTCAGTTGAACTTTGATATATCAGGTATTTCTGATACCTTCAAAAACAATCCTTAAATTAAATTGGATACAGGCTGTATAAAGAAAACTCTGGGTCACAGGAAAAACTGCATTTGCAAAGAGCATGACATCAATTTTGCTTTGGTAACTCATGTAGTGTTTTATGAAACTCTTGGGCTTTCAGGGTTGTCTTTACGTGAAGCTTTTTTAAAAAAAATAATTGAAGTTTGTGTAAAATAAAAAATGCACAATTAGGAAGCCATATTTTGCCTGTTAAGAATTCAACTTCAAAATCCAACTGGCTCTTACTAGGTATACTAGGAATTTAGGAACTCTTGTCTCATTTATTCAAGTGCTAATTATAAATTTCTAAATTAAACAGTAATTCACTAGCCTCTCTTCTTTCATCCATTTGCCTAATTCATCCCTGCCGCAAGGCCTTGGAAGAGGGAATGGACAGTGAATAAACGTTAAGACTTCATCAGATTAAGTGGATTCGAAGTGATCGTAAGACTGGAAAATACTGGGGGGAAAACTATTAGATTATTTTTTTACATTATCATTGTTCCTGCCTACCAGCACCGACTAGCACGGATTATCAAAAATCTGATGCAATTAAAAATAAAACAGAACACTAATGGTACTATTTTGCGACTATGAAAAAGGCCTCGGAAATGAACTCATGCTCCTATACCCTTAAAATATGAGCTCGGTTTTTAAAAAGAACACGTTACAATTTTTTTTTTTTTTTTTGCAAAAGAATTATATAGGAGGACATGGGAAAACCATAGCTATCGTTTCTTAAAAAGGAATACCTCCCTAAGCCATTACAAAAACAATGCTTCGCTCAAATGAACCTAGACACAGAGGGCCCATGACTCTCTTCATCTGTAGTTACCGCACATTCTCTGTCTTCCAGGGTGAGAAGCCTTCAAAAGCCTTTCCACCTTGAAAACGCATTCCAGAACTGAAGGCAAAGGAGCGGGGTTAGCTGGAAGTTACAACCCCCCACTTCTCAGGAGGGTAGAGAGGACTCGCCAAACCCGAGGGGTGAGCAGGGCTGGAAAGCCCCGAGTCCGAGCGGCAGCTGCAACAATGCAGACGAGCGCGGCGCAGCCGGGCTGCCGGAGACCGGGTGTGTTCCCGCAGGAGCCCGAGGTCTCCGGTCGCCGGGCCTCAAGCTCAGAGGCTAGAGCCTGGCCTGAGAGGAAGCTGCGACCCTCAACCGGTGGCCAGGCGGGCCCAGCCTAAGCCCGCGTACCTGGTCTGCTGGGGCTCGGTCCATGGCGCCTGCAGCCGCTACACGCCTGCTCTAGTAGGTAGGAAGAGCGCCTCGGGCCGCTTTCTCCATGGCCCCCCGCTCGGGTCCAGGCTAGGCTCCGGACCTCCGCCACTGTCTAGCTATCCGCGACACCAAGTTGGCTACGCCACTGGCCGAGGCGGCTCCAGCTCCGGGAGATGGAGGAGGCGGTGGCAAGCTCGGGGAGGGATCATCTGGGACGGAAGCCGAGGAGGGCCCAAACGGGATGGAGGCGTAGTCGGAAATGGAGGCGCGCGGAAGGGCAGGGAGGAGGGAGAAGGCAGAGCGAGGCGGTGGGCGGAGTGGCCGTAGATGGCCCGAGCTGGAACGCTGGCTGGCCTACAGGCTGAAGCCAGATGGACATGCTGAGAAGTAAGTGCCTCGAGCCACGCTCCTTCTCCTGACTTTAAACCGGAGAAGTGTCAGGCCACTCGGGACCCAGTACTCTCGATGCCAGTGGTCAGGGACCTCAGATCCAAAACCACTTTTAAGTGATGTTGGAAGAGATTTTTGCTGCCCACTGTACACGTGATCCTTCGTGTTACCCAGATAAAAGAGGTCATGACTAGAAAGGAATGGAAACAACGGAATCTTGCCCCAGAAAAATGCATACGCAGAGTAGCTATCAGAAAGAAGCCCTGTTAGAAAGCTCCACAAATACTTATTGATTAATTAATTCCTTGTCCAGATCCAGCCCCACCTCTAGGCTTGCTGCCAGGCTGATTTCCACCATCTCAGAACCCTAATTGTACCCAGAATCTATATAATACTGCCCAGCAAGTAATTATATACTCAAGAGTGCTGCTTCCACCACTACACGTGTTGATTATTCCTTTTAATCTGTAGATTCCTTTTAATCTATCTGCTCCTTGAAGGCAGAACCTGCCTTTAAACTGGTCACTTCCCTTAGGATGGCCGTTCCTTCTGAGCATCTCTTCAGACAAAGCCTCCAACACACACACACACAACCTCCCTGAAGAGTTCTTCGTTTCTGGTAAGCTCTGAGAGGAGGAAGAAATGTAAATGGAATAAGTTAAATTAGACCTAAGTGAAGAAAGGGTAGAGTGACTGCTGTTTGGGGTACTGTTGAGGTAATCCATGACTGGGAAAGGGGAAGAGACTTTTAAGAAATTTGCTCTGTCATGCTTCAGGAAATGTCAGGAAAGACTGGAATTGCCTTTTCAGTTTGTCTGGGTTGTTAGTCTGGTTTTATTTGAGTAGCACTCCAAAATGAGACTGGTCTGTAAAGTCCCGAACGGTAGTTATGTTGATACTTTATTTTGGCCTATGGAAAGGAGTTATATTGTGTCAATAAGATTAATATCAAGGCTGGCAGTAGAAACAGTTTTGAAGGAGAAACATTTGTATTTGTACATAGAGATCTCTCATTTGATTATATTAATTCTGTCTTCTTAAATTTAGGAGGAGGCAGAAGAATTATAACTATATATATCTGCATGTATATTTAAATCACACATATATGCATGAATGTTGCAATTGTACAGTTAATGTAATGTTAAGTCCTTAGTGCCCTCTACACACCTAGTCGTGATTCAATGAATGCTGAATGCATTTAAGGTTGCTCAGAAAAACTAAGCTATTTATAAGGTGTAGTTATGTAAACTAACAGATGATCATCCTCCACAATTAAATGAAAAAATGAACTCTGAATTTGGTGGTTTATAGCCATCTGAATAAAAGAATAATAAATAATGCAGTTATTAAAGTGCTACAGTACTACTATAGTACTTTGAGGTTTTTCCTTCTGAGGAATGATCTGAGGACATTTAAATATAGAATATCCAAGAATCTTTCTTGTTATAGGCTTTTTAGGATTGAACTTCTCTCAAAGAGAATCTTTTATGTATAAGACATTCATTTAAATTATAAAACGAGAATCATAAGAAATTATAGTAATTAAGCTGGATACAGTAGCACCTGCCTATAATCCCAGCTCGTTGGGAGGCTGAAGTAAGGAGAATCACAGGTTCAAGGTCAGCCTCAGCAACTTAGTGAAGACCTATTTCAAAATAAAAAATAGAAAGAACTAGGGATGTGGCTCACTGGTAAAGCACCCCTGGGTTCAATCCTCAGTAATCCCCCCAAATTAAAATTATTATATAAACAATGTTATAATGTCTTTATTAATTAATCTATTCCTGAAAAGGATGGCAATAAATAGCTATTAAACATGCCTGTAATCCCAGCACTTGGGAGGCTGAGGCAGGAGGATCGCGAGTTCAAAGACAGCCTCAGCAACTTAGCGAGGCCCTAAGCAACTCAGTGAGACCCTGTCTCTAAATAGGGCTGGGGATGCGACTCAGTGGTGGAGTGCCCCTGGGTTCAATCCCCAGTACCAAAAAGAAAAAAATTACATCTATTGTAATACTTCCCCAAAAGATTCTCCAGTGCCATCAGGAGAGAGTCAGCCCCACCCTAAACCCTCCCCCTCCCTATAGCCCAACCCTAATCTATTCCACGACCTATAGACCCACCCTAATCCCTTCCCTGGCGACAAAGAACTAATGCGCGATTTCCAGGCACACCGCTTTTAGGTGTTAAGGGTGGTGGTCGCTGGCCAGCTAAAATAAAGACTTCTTTTGGCTTTCCCTGAATGGCTTGGATGATCTTATTTTTGTCGGGTACAACACTATGAAGAAAATGAAGACGTTAATAAATAATTTTACAGATCATATAAATGAATTAAAAATAATTATTTCATTTAGCAACATATATTTATTATATTTAATATACCAGGTACTGTGCCAAGTTCTGGAGGTACAGCAATTAAGGAGACACTCTAAGGGCAAAGGCCATGTTTGTCTTGTGGGCAAGACACACATACAGCAAGTAATTACAAGTGAGTGAGTATCATGAAAAAGGAAGTTGCATAGGTATACAGAGAGAAGGTCAGAGAAGGCACATCTGAATAAATAGCATCTAAACAAGGATATGGAGTGGGAGTTATGATGGGTGAAAGAGAAGCAGTAGGAAAGTTGATTCAGGAAGAGAAAATGGCATGTGTTAAGGATGCCATAGAGCAAGTCCTCTGAGAAATTTGGAGGGGGTGGGATACAAAAGTCAGGAGAAGAAATTGGCCTCTTATGAAAGTAGGAACATGGAATCCACTGTAATAGAAAGAAAGAAAAAAAAGATAGCTAATGGCTGCAGATACATTTACAGGTATGATGCTGAGAGCTGAAGGAGTGCCTGTTTGATGGCTTCTGTGTTCTCAGGGAAGTGGGAGGCAAGGTTAGCTGCTGACAGTAAAAGGAGGCAGCATTGTGATCATGCACTTGTTAAAACTCAGCAGACATAGTTAAGGCTTATACAAATTTTACAAGAAAAAAAAACATAACCAACTCCAGTTTTAACAAATGCATACACCTATATAATTCAATTTCCTCCATTAAGACACAAAATATTACCATTACCCCCAGTGATTTTAAAAATTTCTCTTCTTACAGCAAATATTTGTCTCATACACTGTTGTATTCTTACTACCTATACCAATGCCTAGCATGTAGCAGATGCTCAATTACTAGTTGCTGAATAAATTATCATGTAATATATCAAATCAGGGTTTTTCATCCAGGGTTCGGGTTTTGTTAGGCATGTGCATTTTATTGAATAAGCAGGATTCAATTAGGTATTAATAAAATATTATTTTTTTACTGCACTGTACCTTCTCATTCTCTGAACACTAATTTTTTTTCTACCCTGGATGAAAGCTAAGGAAGGTCACACAAACTTCATGCCAGGTCAAAGCTTTTCTTTTTCTCCAGTTTAGTTCTGCTTTAGACAAGAAGCCTGAACTAAGGGATATGGCATGTCTGCTTTTGTTTTGTCTTCTACCACTGAGCTATATCCCAGCCCTTTTTATTTTGTATTTGGAGGAAGAATCTCACTAAGTTGTTGATACTGCCTTCAACTTCTAATCCTCCTGCCTCAGCCTCCCAAGTTGCTGAGCTTACAGGTGTGCACCACCATACTTGCCTTTTTTTTATTTTGTTTTCTATCTTTTATGTTTATACCTCCTTTGGTTTTCTCAGAAAAGTATCAGATCCTTGGTCCCTGTATCCTCCCAGACTCCAGAATATATATTATCAAGTTCTCCAAGTGTTTCAGTGAAAACTCCTCTCATATAGCTTGAGGTAAGAAGAGGCATCTTTTTTTCCCCATGGTATGTGTATTGCAAGGGTGGGGTGGGTTGGGGTGGGGTGGGGTATTGGTAAGTATCAGATATCTCCAAAGCCATGCTCTTCAGAAGTCCTCAGGTCCACTCCCCACTTGCTACCATGGGCTGGAAGTGAATGATGATTAATACCACATCACAATTTCTTAGCTTATCTTGCATAGTACACTAACATTCGGCTTAGAATATAAACATGTGGCACCTATGTATTGTTGTTTGAGTACCTGCTCAAAATTGAAAGCATCCTTATTGAATATCATATTACATGTTCATTTAATTAACAAATACTTAGAGCATCTGTTTTGTACGAGGCATAGGTCTAGGCAGTGAGGATACAGCTGTGAACTAGAAAACATTCTTGCTGTCATTTACAATTTAGTCTGAGAGGTATACAATGAGCAGAAAAAAGAAGATGATTTCAGATAAAGATGAAGGCTATGAAGGAAATAAAATATGCTAATGCAATAACTTCAGGAGATTTTGGAGAAGGAGGTGGAATACTTTCAATGGATTGACTTCTGAGTAGGTGATACCTGATTTGAATAATATAAAAGGAAAAAGAGAGAAAAGACGAAGCAAAGACCCCAGGAAGGGGAAAATCTTGCATGGGAGGAAAAGAAAGAAGAGACAGTTGAATAAAGAATGTTGGGAGGGCCAGGCAAGGTAGTGCATGGCTTTAATCCCAGATACTCAGGAAGCCAAGGCAGGAGGATTGCACATTCAAGGCCTGCCTGGGCCCTTAGTGAAACTGGCTCAAAATAAATAAAAAGGTCTGGGGATGTAACTCAGTGGTAGAACATTTGCCTAGCATGTATAAGGCCCCATGTTCAATCCCCAGTATCACACACAGAAGAAAAAAATGGTGGGAGAAGAATAGATGTAACTGGAGACCAATCTAAACCAGATCACATAGGAATTTGTAGGCCATGATAAGGACTTTGGATTTAATTTTAAGTAAAAAATCATTTGAAGGATTGTTGTTGTTGTTGTTGTTGTTGTTGTTTGGTACTGGGGATTGAACCCAGGGGCACTTCACCACTGACCTATGTCCTCAACACTTTTTATTTGATTTTGATAGAAGGTTCACTAAATTTCAGAGGCTGGTCTCAAACTTGTGATCCTTCTGCCTCAGCCTCCCAAGTAGTTGGGATTACAGGTAAGGGCCACTGCACCTGGCTCATTTGGAGGATTCTAAAGAGGTGCATTGAATTCAAATTTTGTCTGAATACTGAAGAACCAAATGTTAAAATTAATGCTTCTAAAATATAAAAATAAATCTGAATGTATATTTAAGAATTGGGACATTATTATAATTTTATTGTTAAAAATTTTAGTGGTCAAACTTTAGAAATTTGAAGTAGTGCAAACAACTTGTTAGCATTATTAGTTCCTAGGTTTTCCTATAGCCAGATACTACACACTGTGATCTTAATAAAAGTCTACTTTCAACTAAAGTTAAGGAGATAAGATAAGGAGAAAGATATTTTTTGGCTAGTGCTGCTAAATGTAGAATATTTCTGATAATGATGTTACTAGTTATTATTCTTCCCTTCCTTGCTAATAGAAATTGAGTAAGGTAAAATTTTATCTGCTCTTCAACCTTTGTATGTGAAGGTTTGACTGATGGAGGTGATTTAATTTCACTGAAGCCCCTAGAATCTAAAGCTAATGCTATGGTTGAATATATTTTATAAATATTTTCAGATGAAGACAAGATTATTATTCTCATTTAGTGAATTAACATTTAATATGTATGTATTTTGGCATGCCTTTCATTATTCATTATATTATGTGTTTCTTTGTGGCTCAAAAGGATACAATTTTCATCCTAAATTTATTTAGTCAAACTTTCTTATAATTGTATTGCCTTTCAATTTTTTCTCTATTTAACTATTTGGAGAGTTTTTCTTAAAATAGTTTTTATATCCACCATTATTACTGCAACTTACTCTATATTTAAACAATGGAATTTCAATATAAGGAGCTACTTCTAAAATGCATATTTGTAAGTGCATATTCATAGATTCACTAACTGACTAATATACTTTGTTCTTATAACTTATTTAGTTAGACTGACTAGATGTAATGATTATCCAATGAGATTACTTGATGTGGTGGTACCATAACAAGTTTAGAATTTCCAGAAGGTGAAATAGGAATTTAATAATGTGGCCTTCCAAAGGTCAAGGCTGAAGTTGAAGCTGGAAAGATTATATTTTGGCTGATCACAAATGCCAAAATACAGCTGAACTTGATATATATATATATGTGTGTGTATGTGTGTGTGTGTGTGTGTGTGTGTATACACACACATATATATATATAAACAAGATATATATTTCTTGTTTTGTTTTGTTTGTAGTAGAATAAAATGGTCTAAAGAGGGCAGTTAATGATGGACCATGAAATCAAAGATGAGTAAAGATAATGTTAATCAAAAATTACTAGAGGTACAAAAGACTAGGAATGGAAACACCATATAACCCAGCTATACCACTCTTGGGTATTTATCCTAAAGAATTAAAGTCATCACTGCCAGGTACAGTGGTTCATGCCTGTAATCCCAGTAGCTCAGGAGGCTGAGATAGGAGGATTGTGAGTTCAAAGCCAGCCTCAGCAAAAGCAAGGCACTAAGCAACTCAGTGAGACCCTGTTTTTAAATAAAATACAAAATAGGACTGGGATGTGGCTCAGTGAGAGTTCAATTGAGAGTTCAATCCCCAGTATGCCCCCATGCAAATTAAAATCATTATACTAGAGTACTAGAACAACATATGCATACCTCAGTCTATAGCAGCACAATTCACAATTGCCAAACCATGGAACCAACCTAGGTATCCATCAATGGATGAAGGATAAAGAAAATGTTATATATGTATACACAATGGAGTTTTATTCAGCCATAAAGAAGAATGAAATTATGTCATTTGCAAGAAAACAGATGGAACTTGAGAATATTGTTAAGCAAAATAAGACAAACTCAGAAAATCAAAGGTTGTATGTTTTCTCTCATGTGTGGAAGCTAGAGGGAAAAAAAAAAAAGAAAAGACAAGGACAAGGGGGAGCTCATGAAAATCAAAGGGAGATCAGTAAATTAGAGTAAAGGGACCAGGGAGAGGGATGAGCGAAGAGAAAGGGAAAATATGGGGAAATGATATTGGCCAAATTACACTGTTATATTGTGTGCATGTACAAGTATGTAACAACAAATCCCACCATTAGGTATAATTATAATGCACCAATAAAATATGAAATAAGGAAAAATACTAAAGGTAATACCTGCATGTTTTTGGTGTATAAAATAAATCACAAAATTCCTTTTTATCAGTGGCAAACTGCTTGGAAAGAAGATCCCACCGATGATATCATCATAGTGAAGGAAAGAACATTATTAGACAAAGAGTTTACAACTTGGGTTTATATCTTAGTTATGCCCCTTATAGTCATGCAAGCTTGAAAGTCACTTGAGCCTCCTTGGGTCTGTTTCCTCACCCACACATTGCATTGGGTTATTGAGATGTTCAAGATGAGATAACAAATTTGAGATCATGTTGCAAGCTCTAGAAGAATGGCTTTCAATCTGGGGTACTTTTTTCCCCAGGTGCTGGGAATCAAATCTAGATCTTTGTGCATGCTATGCAAATGCTCTACTATTAAGCTACATCCCCAGTCCAATTTGGAACACTTTTAAAAGTAAGATGCTCAGGCCTTTCCTTAGACTAAGTCAGAATCCCTTAGGTGAAAAAATCTCCCAATCAGAGTGAGCCATAAAATCTTAAATCAGGTTATGTCATTCTTGTCTTCAAATCTTCCAATAGAGATTCCCATCTCAATGTATAAGCCAAAGCCCTTTGATTAGTCATTGAGGCCACCATGATCAGTTCACACCCTACTCTAGCTTCATTTCCTACTTCTCCCCCTCTCTCACTTGGCTTCAGCAAGGCTGGCCTCCTTGCTATTCCCCTGTCATTCCAAGAACACTCCCACCTAGGAGCCATTGGTCTTGCTGGCTCCATCATGACTTGAGGACTATGCTTGAATGTGACTTTGAGGGAGGCCCTCCCTCACCACCCTCTTTAAAACAGCAGATAAACATGCACTCCTCCCTCTCCAGCTTTTTCTCTATAGCACTTATCATCATCTAAAATGCCATGTATTTTATTTTGCTTATTGACTTTCAATAAGCAAAAGTCCATTTGAATGTAAGCTCCATGAGGGCAGGGACTCAGTATTTTGTTTTACCCCTGCTGGTACTCCTAGAGGTTAGATCACTGCCTGATCACTGCCTGGTATTGGGAAGTTTTTACTATATATTTCTTGTTGCTGTTCCACATGGAAGCTCTGAGAATGCACCTTACTCAGTCTAAAAACTTTAGTGATGGGTTACTGCCTACCCTAAATGTGCTTGACTCTCCTTGACTTTGTTCATGAAGTTCTTCCTCTTTAGTATGGCCTTCCCACATTGAAAATTATTTCCTCCATTTCCTACATGAAAAGAATCCTCAAATTCCTCTACCTTATTGTGTCACATGCTGTCTTAAATTATGTATTGTGTATAATTTTGTATATAATTTTTTTCTGTCTAAGAGTGTACACTCCTTGAGAACAGTGTTACTTAACAGTGTTGAATTAATGAATAAGCTTGCCTTGGTAGCTGACATGGATTTACTGGAAGAAGGAAGAGATATAATTAAATGGTAGATTTAAATGGAAAACTCTCTCTTTCTGAGAATACAAGTTTCTTGTGAGTAAATTAAAAAAAAGAAAAAAAGCTGCTATGGAATGTCAACCCCAAAACTCATGTGTTGAAAGCATGGTCCCCAGTGGAGCAAGGTTCAGAAGTGGGGCTTTTAGGCAGTGATTGATCATGAGAGCTCTGACCCCATCAGTGGATAACTGAATGGATTACTGGGAGGTGGGATCTAGTAATCCACTGGAGTAATCTAGTATCTTTCCTCCAATAGTAATCTATTGGAGGAAATAGGTCACTGGGGGCATGCCCTGAAAAGGTATATCCTTTCCCTGCCCTCCTGGCCCTGCTTCTCAGCAGCCATGAGCTAAGCAGCTTTCTTCCACCACTCCCTTCTGCTGTGATGTTTCTGCAATGGAGTCAGTCGACCATGGTCTAAGACTTCTGAAACCATGAGCCAAAATAAATCTTTCTTTCTCAAAATTGTTCTTATCATGTATTTTGGTCACAGTGATGAAAAGGTAACTAACAGATGATACCATCCAAAAACTGATTTGTGGGTGGAAAGATTAACTACAAGAAGATCAACCACAAAAAAAAAAAAAAAAATGTCTTGTGAATCATCTAGGTAAGAGTGAGTTGGAAAAGAATGGATTTATTACACAAATGGACTCTGAGATCCAGGTTGAAAAGTTAAACATGGTATTCAATTTTATGGTAGTGAGGTCATCAGGCCAGACCAGCTAAACACAGGAAATAACTTCCAAGATTTATTACTATGCCTTTGGATTATTTTCATGAACTATTCCAAATCTCAATCTTTCTTTATAGGAAACTATTTTATGATAGTGAAAACAGTAACTCTCTGATGGTTGCCCTTCATTTGGAAGTGCCATATAATCTGACTTGAAAAATCTCTTTCAAGTCGATGTTTTTTTACTTTGTTATTAAAAGTCTTTGTAAACAATCCATTGAGATTTTTCAAGTTGTTGGCTCCTATCCACAGTCCCCTAAATCTAGGTACTTTCTGGAATATCCTTTCTGAACTAACAGGAACTTACTTCATCAGCAGGACCTGATTTTCAGAACCCGGAACTTATGAAGTTGCACCTACCTGTGAATATGTAACTCTTGTTAGCCTTGGCGTATCTCCAGGTTTCCCCAAGGCTTCCAACCAACCTGACTGAGCACTGGCTTCAGAGGGAAAATAAATAATGCCAGTTACATGACTAAAACCAGCAGAGCTAACTTCTCTGAAAAAATCCCCACTACAAAGAATACTAAAAAGCATACATTATAGATGACAATGTGGTTTTTCCTTTTCTTGAGTTTTAAATGTTTTTACATAAATAACTTCAAAGCAGTAAGAATAAAAAAAAGAGAAAATCACCCTCAACTCATTTTTGTAACAAATAGGAGGTTAACTCCCCTCCCCACTCCTTGGTTTCTGTTTATGTATGGACACCTACGTGACTTAGTTTTTCTCCATCTAACACAGACACGCTCAGGCCTATTGTACAACAAAATATCTGCTCTCTGGAAATGGGACAGGAAGAAACCGTGGAAACTAGCTCAGGGGCCTATATAAATAAGATCTTGAAACTTGGGAAGAATTTGAAAGAGCCTAGGGGAATCTGAGAGAAGAGGCCTATGATGGACCCCAAAGTATGCTTCACTCAGCCTGATGCATGACTTGGGAGATCAGAGATCAGTATTGACCCCAGAACAGAACAGGGTTTCCATCCACTTCTCATGTTGACAATTCTATAAAGTCCTTGCTATCTAGGCCCTGAATTATCTGGGTCTGGGGGTAGAAGGTAGTAGTAGATAAATATTGTGAAGGAAAAAAAAAGGCAATAATATAAAATCTTGAAATTGTGTTGGAGTTAACAGAGAAGGACATTAAAACTTCCGAGTTGTGTTTTTACCCAAGACCCATCAACAGAAGTCAATAAGAAACTACATCTGCTTATAAAACCCCGGACTCTTCCCCAGTCCTTCTATAATCAGAGTTGGCAGAACTCTTAAGAAAGACACTCCTGTAGCAATCCTGGCTTGTTGCTTCTGGCTGACCTGCCCTCTTTCTTCATGTTGACAGGTGACAGGGAGCTGTTCACTTGCCAGATGACCATGGATCTCTGGATTCCCAGTTCCACCAAGTTACAACTCACAAACTTTGAGCTGGTCAAGATCTCTGAAAGAAACAATAGGAACTTCAGCACCTGACAGACAAGAACAACAAATGCTAGAGATTGTTCACAATGAACTCTTCACCAATTCTGTCAGAAACAGTGCTGAGATCTTTGTAGAAAGTATCTCATTTAACCTTCACACAATCCTTGAGGTAGGAATCTTTGTCCTCTTTTACCCTAGAAGGGGCAAACTGACACTTATATATCTTAATTGGTTTACACAAACTCCTTTTCAGTTAGAAGCAGCAAAACTAAGGGATGGGGCTGTGGTGCAGTGGTAGAGCAATTGCCTAGCACTTGAGGTACTGGGTTCAATCCTCAGCACCACTTAAAAATAAATAAATAAAGATATTGTGTCTAACCAAAAAAAAAAAAAAAAAATTAAAAAAGAAGTGGCAAAAGTGTAATTGGAATATAGCAAGCAAAGAATCTCATACAGAGGGAGACCATTCTGATGATGAGATTAATGCACAGTAGGTTGCCTTGGAAATCACTGGGCTATGCCCTGAGCTGGGCAAGACCTCTGAAATGCTTCACCTTGTCCCATGTGGCCTGACCCAACCGCTTATGCCTGACAGTACAATTCAGGATTTGAGGTTTCCTGTTTACTCATGATACCAGCAGGAAATGCCCAGGCAGAGAAGACAACCTCAAACTAGTGACATGTTCAAACTGGGACAGAAAAAGGAACTAAGGATCTAGGGGAAAAGTCATTCTGACAAGTTCACAAACCCCTTCACAGCATGAGGAAGTAGTTTTGGATGCCCAATCAACCAGGATTAGAGAGCCGCAGCAGCCACTGTAGCAAAGCTGTTAAAGAGGCACCACATCTGTGTATCCGTTAATATGTTTTCCTAGGGTGGTAAAAATCTCACGGTCTTCTCTGCAGGAAGTTAATGTCTCTACTCCCAATAATGGAAAAACAGCCCGTTCTGTGAGGAAAAAAGTTGAGGGGCAAGGGGTTTGCTGAGAAAGCAAAAAAAGGAGGGGAGAAATAAGAGGCTCAAATGCAGAGTAAAAAGAGAAGCCTCAGGATGCACCCTGGGCCCTGGATGTGAAAGGTTCCTGATTCTCAACATACCTGATACCAAAGCTTGACCACAGAGCCCACACCAGGGTGGTCTACAGTGGCTGAGGGTGGGGATTCTAATAGAACCCCATGAACACCTACCCTTCCCTGCTGCTCCACCTCTGCTCAAGTATCACTTTGTTTCTCTCCCTCTCAAACTTCTCCATTCTACCACTCTCTTTTATCCATCTCTCCATCATTCACCCTTTCCTCTCAATTTTCTCACTTTGTAAATGCCCTTCTTGGGGCTGACAGCACCAAAAGAGTTGCTAGCCCCTGGCCAGACACCATGGTGCACAACTGTAATCCCAACGACTCGGGAGGCTGAGTCAGGAGGATCATGAGTTCAAAGCCAGCCTCAGCAACTTAGCAAGACCCTAAGCAACTCAGTGAGATCCTGTCTCTAAATAAAATACAAAAAAGGACTGGGGATGTGGCTCAGTGAATTTCAATCCCTAGTATCAAAAAAAAAGAGTTGCTAGCCCTGGATCTGGATCTGCAGTGTGACTTACTACTATGTTGTACTAGGAAATCAATTCAATGAGACATTGAACTCCAAAGCATTCAGTATCCTTATTCTTACTGAGGTCAAGTTCCATGAGTACGAATTTGATAACACTGCAGCACTTTCAATGGTGTAACGTAGTCCTGAGTCCTTGCCTCCGCCACCCAGGAGTCTGTGGCAACCTTTGATGTATAACATTTTGCAATTCTACTGCTTGCTGCAGAGGAAAGATGTTTGCAAGTTGTGGGAATCTGTGATCCCCATAAGTGTTGTTACTCTTATTCCTTCTTGAGATCTACATGGATTTTTTTTCAATTTTGTTTTCTGAAATTATATGTTGATGTGATTAGTTTGGACTCAGTTTTAAAAACGTTAAGGTACTCTTTTCATTGCCAGGGGAAAATTATGTTCTAAGGGTAACATGCTATATTCAGAGGGAAAATATGCAGGGATATTATGTACAAAGTTGGACAACCATATGTCATAAAAATTCACCTTTAGCACCACTGATAAATGACAGTTAAATAAGTCTGAAGTGATAATCTGCTCTGAATAAAAATTAAGCAAGGCAAAAGGATAAAAAACATCAGAAGGCTATTTAAGATAGTCAGGAATGGCCTCACTAAAAAAAGTGACACTTAAACAGAACCCTGAAAGAAGTGAGGTAGTTAACTATGCAAACGACTGGGGAAAAACTATGTTCCAGATAGAAAGAATAGCAAGTGCAATGGATCTGAGATGGCAATGACTTGGAGAGTCTGAAGAACAGCAAGGTAGTCAGGTTAGAATAGACTAGGAAGAAAGCCAAACCTCTATGGCCACAAGGTATGCAGAGCCTAGCAGGCTATAGGTTGGCATTTGTTTGTTTGTAGCACTGGGAATTGAACCCAGAGCTTCATGTGTGCTAAGCAAGTGCTGTATCATGGAGCTATATTCCCTGTCCAAGGGTAGTTTGGATTGTATTGTCAATGTGATGAGAAACCATGGTAGGATTTGAGCAGAGGAATGACATGATCTGACTTATGTTTCAGAAAGATCACTCTGGCCTCTGGTTAAATTTTAGATATAGGAGAGCAGAGGTAGGAAATGGAAAGCTAGTTAGAAGGCTATTGAAGTTATCAAGGTAAGAGAGGACGGGGATCTCATGTTTGTGATATATTTTGTAAATATATCAAACAAAAGGACATGATGATAATTTGGATGTGAGGGAAAGACAATTCAAGATCACCTCTAGGTTTTTGCTGAGGTTAAAAACCTAGAGGTTTGGGAGAAAGGTAGTAAATTCAGTGTTTAGTTTGGGACATACTGAGATGCCCCAAGATATCCAAGCAGGCAAGTGTGAAGCTCATTGAAAGATGATGTTTATCTTGACACTTCTTAATCACCACCACTGGTCAGTAGTTAGAGATTTGAATTTCAAAATAGGAATTCATTCCCTAGTGAGAGCATTGTGCTCCACCATGCAGAGCTCTGATCGCTGTTTCAATGCCACAGGTAAGGCGAGTTAGATGAGATGTTAAGGGATCACTAGATTTGTGGAGTTCACAATCCTATAATAGTACCATGTGAGCAATTAAAATTTGACACTTAAGAAGGGACTCAACTAGTGAGACCATGTATTCCTTAAAGATTGCTCAGTTCATGTGTTGATAGAAACACTGACCAATGGAGAGAGCTGAGAACAAGGAGTGCATGTTCTGTAAGAACTGTAGATGTTTCAGGCATGCTAATGTCTTGGAAGATGTGGTGAATCACAGATCTAAAGATGTGGAGTGTAGATTCTGGATGGGGAAAGGCCACCTTGAAAGAGCATACTATTTAAATGCTGCTGGATGGAAGTTCAGAATTTATGCCACAGGGTCACATCACCTGATATCAGATAATCTGGATCATTCACACGACACAAGATCCAAGAGTTGCATCATATCAGAAGGTTGAGAATACATACCTTAGGATACTTTGGAGTGCACAACAGGATAAATCAGTGAATGGATGAAGCATGACTTAACATTGCAATAATCAATAAAGGCTTTTCTCATGATTTTTTTTGCAAGGTGTTTTGTCAGAATTACCAAATAGGGCTGGGGTTGTGGTTCAGTGGTAGAGTGCTTGCTTAGCATGTGTGAGGCCCTGGGTTCGATTCTTAGCACCACATAACAGAATAAATAGAGATTGTGTCTGTCTACAGCTAAAAATTTTTTTAAAATAAAGAATTAACAAATAAGCCAGGATTCCTTCAATGTTCCAGCACTCATATAACTGATCTTGCCAAAGACTCCTTTTTGGAGAATGAATTGCCTGTCCTTTCTAGGAATACAGGGACCTGGGTGCAGAGCAGTTGTGCCATTAAAAAGTTTTATTGAACACATTATCACCAGATTTCCCACAGTTTTTCCTAAGACACCTGGAGATTATACAACTCACTGTAGTTTTATTCCCTTTAATCAGGTTAAGTCTGGCATCTCCTTTGAGCTTGCTGCTTGCCAACTAGACCTCATTGCTGCACTCATTTGCTTGAAACCTACATGGGTATATTTTTGCAATTAGAAAAACCTCTAAAGAGCATGGCTATCTTATTAAACAAGTTCTCTTTGAATCAGGTGCATGTACCACCGTGAACTGTATCAATTTTGTTCTCAGAGTCATTAAGAACAGGCACAGGTTTTGAATCAGTCCAACTGAAGGAAGCATTGGAGGGGTGCTCATTATTCTCATTCTTTCTTCCACAAAAGGCTAAGTTATTATATTGCTAATGGAAATGAAAAATTTTATGCAAAGGCAATACTTTTCAGAATGTTAAGCAGTGGTGGATTTCAGATCTCATGCTATTTATTATAAAAAGAGAGCTTTGTTGTCACAATTGCTTCTCCTTACATTACTGGTGTTATGTTTGGCCATTGATGCCACTTGGCAGCATGATACAGATTATACCTAAAGATAATGTTTCTTATTGAATGGAGCCACATAATTATTGACCAGAAAATCCTTGCTGGGATGAGGGAGTTTTTTCTCTAGCTAAACATCAACAATTTAAACATCAGGGTTTTGGGGGGACTCTATTCTAAGAGTAAGTATTCTGTTAATGATGTTCTGTCTCAATTATCTGCCACAATCATGACTCTGCCTCCACTGTTTGCAATATACACATGTTGTCACACTTGGCCTTGTTGTTGATGCTCAATATCAGCCCCCAACTGGGTACCAGCTGATGGTATCGCCAAGTCTTCCAGCATTCTGGGCACACCCATTTTCATAATATTAAGTACAAATAGCTCTGAGCACTATCTCTCATCTTTCTTCCCAGAGACTTTCAGGGTTTGCATTTCTCCCAGTCAGTTTTGATGCTATCATTCTTTTCTGCTGAATTCTTTGATCTGGGCTCTGGGTCTGACCCTTTGGATGTTCTGTACCACATCATCCTATATTGGACTAATCTGATTCCCCTACTCCCCCAAGTACTATTGACGAAGTAATATCCAAATATTTTGAGAAAACAATTGATAGTATAGAAGAAAGAGTAACTTGATATTGAATATTTCAGTTTTTTCTCAAGTTCCCTTGGCCATTTTTCACTAGTCATTTTTTCCCACCTCTTTTTTTCCTCCCCCAATTTTTCTCAGAACTCAAAATATTCTCCTTTTATATCATTATGCAGGGTAAGGTACCCTTTGCGTCTACTCCAAACTCAGCTCCTGGCCTACCTTGGTACTTATTATAATGGTCTCCTAAATAAATGGGCATTTGCTTTAAAACACTACACTCAGCACAGAGCACCTATACAGACTCTGAACATGTCTTCATTGGTTGGGGATGTAGCCCAGTGGTAGAGAACATGCCTAGCATGTGTCAGACCCTGGGTTCAGTCCCCAGCTCCTCAAAAGCAAAGTGAACAAACCTTCTCCTTAACAGAATCAAATCAGCAGGCAATGATTCTCAGAGTGTAATTCCCAAACCAGCAGCATTGGCATTGTCTGGGTTGAGTTGCAATGTCAGGTCCACCATAGACCTAGTTGTTGTGAAGTCCATCCACAAACCCTCTAGAAAATACTTTTTATTTTCCCCCTAGTGTTGGGACAGAACCTAGGACCTAGGACACAGGCTAGGAAAATGCTCTACCACTGAACTACCACTGAGCTACCCCAGCTCCAAGCCTTCCACATAATTCTAAGGAATGCTAAAGTTTGAGAACTACTGACTTCAGCAAACTTTGAGTATATATACATGGTTGTAATGTGTATACATATTCAGATCTACTTCATCATTGTTAATGGTTGTGTGAATATAATGACTCCATACTGATGGACAAATAGATTGCTTCTGATTTTAATATGAAACCAAACTCTGGAAGAATATATGGAAAAATGCAGATAATTATGAGAAAAACCTGGCAATTTTAGATGAAACTTTTTAAAAAAATTCCTTTAATATCTTTAATTGTTTAACAGTAAATATAAATTGAGGCATGGTGGTGGATACCTGTAATTCCAGCAACTCAGGAAGCTGAGGCAGAAGGATTGCAAGCTCAAGAACCACCTCAGCAACTTAGCAAGGCCCTAGGGAACTTAGTGAGACCCTGTGTCAAAATCAAAATATAAAAGGACTGGGATGTAGCTCAGTGGTTAAGCACCCCTGGTTTCAATCCTTAGTTAAAAAAAAAAAAACCCTACAAATTGATATATAAGATACTGTCATGTGAGCTAAAGTGGAGGAGTGAGGTATGGATTCTCCTTAGGAAGCAATGAGAGTAGGCTAAAAGCTCTGAGAAGCGAAGGACCTTGTCTGGTTTGCCAACTTCTATATGCCAAAGCCTTAAACAGTGCCTGGCACAAAGGAAGTGCTTAGCAAATACTTAATGAATGAGTAGGTTGGATAAATGCTGCTGAGACTGCAGCTCTGGACTTGCTGCAGGTCAAGCTCTGGGACTTGAGCTTTCTGACCACCCAGGGTTTTAGGTATGGCCCTGCCTTGTGCCCAGGGCTCATCTGCTGTGGGGAGGCACTCCTGACAGTACTGCAGTGAAGGGCCAACATGCATTTCAGTGTGACTTTGTTCTTCTCTTCCAAAGGATGCTACTCATAACCCCTCTGTAGGCAGGGTCAACGGTCTGGTGCTACACCAACTGAATCCTAGAATATTAAGGAGTTGTTGTTAATTTTTATCTAGTTTGAGTAATGGTAGAGTAATTATAAGTATTTTTTGAAAGAATCTAGGATTCACTTCAAATTCATCTGGATGGGGGAGTTGGAGACTGGTGGAATAGATGAAGGAAGATGGGCTATCAGTTGACAATTGCTGAAGCTGAACCATGAGTGCACCAGACCCCTAATGAAGGGTATTGAGCTCATGTTTTTAAAGAATAAGATAATGATTATATTATTCCCTCTTCTTAAAATCTTCTTCAGGTCAGCAGCAGATGCCCTCCCAATAAGCATAGCATGCTGTCTCACCTGCCACCAATTCCTGAGGACATGTCCCTTGCACATGAACCTAGGAGTTACAACAGAAGTTACCAAAGTAATTGCCTATTTTTCTCTCTACAATTCTTTGCTTCTTTAGTTGACTACAGTCTGGTTTCTGTCTTCATTATTCAACCCTAATGGCTGATGTTACAAAATTCAATGTATATATTTATTTGTAAAACAATTGTTCCAAGTGGGTTGTGGTGTGCACACCTGTAATCCAGTGACTCAGGAGGCTGAGGTAGGAGGATCACAAGTTCAAGGCCAGTCTCAGCGACTTAGCAAGACCCTATCTCAAAATAAAAGATGAAAAGCTTTGGCATGAATTCAATCCCCAGAACTCCTCCCAAACAACAAATAGGCAAACAAAACAGACTCCAGCCCAGGTACTCCTTGTTTGAGAAACTTTTATACCCCCAAATTTATCGACATTTCTAGTTGGATATTCCATGGTTGCCCCAAACTCATAATTTTCCCCTGGACCTGTGATCTCCCATTTTGGTGAACCATCAAATTACCCAAATAAGAACCACTCAGGCAATATATTTTATTTTATTTTTAAACAGCTTTATTGAAGCCTACTTGATGCACCTCAATAAGTTACACATATTTACTGATCTGCTTTTCTGTCAGTACAGAATAATTCTCAGTTTTTAGAATTATTTAAATGTTTAACTGATAAAAAATAATTGTACATATTTGTAGGGTGTATGGTGATAATTCAATACATGTATACAAGTACAATCATCAAATCAGGGAAGTTAACATTTCCAACTCTTTAAAACTTATCATTTCTTTGTGTTGGGAATCTTTAAACTTCTTCTATTTCTTTATAAATATATAAAATTGTTATAAACTATATTCACCTCACTAGTTAGGTTATATGCATATAATAACTTGATTTTTATTCCTCTAATCTAAATGTATTTTGGTTACTGTTATCTAGTTCCCTTTTACTCTTGCTCCCCACTCTTCCCTTTTTAATCTCTCTCTAGTGACCCCTATTCTACTTTTTATTTCTATGAAATCAACTTTTTTAGGTCCCATAAATGAGTAGAAACATGATATTTGTCTTTCTGAGCCTGATTTATTTCATTTAGCATAATATGCTCTAGTTCCATCTGTGTTACTTCAAATGACAGGAATTCATTCTTTTTTAATGACTGAATAATATTTCATTGTATATATGTACCACATGTTCTTTATTCATTCATTCATTGATGGACACTTAAGATGATTCCATATCTTGGCTATTGTGAATGGTGCTGAAATCAACCTGGGAATGCAGATATTTCTCTGGTATTACAATTTTATATAAATGGAATCATATAGCATATAATTTTTGTCTGGCTTTTTGCACTAAGCACAATTGTGTGTATTAATATTTCATTAGTTTTTATTAGGGAGCATCAAGCTATTGTATGGACATAACCTAATTTGTTCATTCATTCACGACCATTGGATTGTTTCCAGTTTTGGGCTATTGCAAATAAAATTAGTATTTCATGCACAAGCCTTTGTCTGGACATATTGCTGTTACTTCTCTTGGTAAATTTTTATAAGGGGGATATCTGGGTAATATGGCAGACATGTATTTATATATTAAATTCTAAAGAAACTTCTGAGCATGACTTTTGACTCTGGAGCAGTGATTGCTGGTGACCATTCTACCATCTATCTCATATTCCACCCCTTACTCTTTACCGCCTCTTCCTCTGCAGGGTTGAAAGATGACATTTGCTCTCCCAGCTGCCTTTGCATCTGTGGCCAGGGTATGTGGCTCCACCTGACTGTGAGGGCCTGAAGAGCCAGCAGAGAACGAGAAGGTAGGTAGAATTCTGAGGATGTAACGGAAGGACTCCTTGGTACTCCTTGTTGTAGAGGGTGGTGTAGAGGGGACATTTCCTTTCAGAGCTTGTAGCTTCCTCCCATACTATTCTCAGAGTATCCAGTTCTCCAAACTCCCTAGCTCATTGCCAGAGTCCCTGGATCCCTGAGAGTGACTCTTCACAACTGTCCTCTGGTGGGGGCCCACATGGCTGGCTGGCATGCCCATCCCTGGACCCCAGAGGTGGCTGCATGCAGGAGGAGATGCACTGCAGTGTCCACATTGCATGTGTGTAAGGAAGGGTCCCTAAGGTCCCTGGCCTGCTTGTACTCTTGCCCAGCACCAGCATGCTGAGCATGGTCCTTACTGATATCTTAGAGCCCCCAAACCTTTCCCCCACCTGCCCTATCTCTGTTTTTCGCCCTTTATAGTTGACTCCTCTTTTCCTTGCTGTTCAAAGCATCTTGACTGATGCTCTCTTACTTCTTTCTCCAACAAGTTCTTTTACTCTATTTCCTTAATAGTCCTTAAATCTGTTCATTTTTCTCAATCCCTCTGCCCTAGGTCAACTTAACTTCCCCTGAATTATGACAGATTCTGAAGATTCTGCTTTGAATTCTGAAGATTCAACTGCTAAATACCTCTTTCCTAAAGTCACTGGACTTAAATCCCAGCTTGTTTCTTATGAGCTTAGTGACTTTTTGTGCCTAAATTAAATACTTTTCTGCCAAGATGGTTGTGAGGGTTAAAGGTAACAAACTTAACAGAGCACTTAGCACAGTTCCTGGTTTTAAAAAATGTTACTTGCCGGTGTGGCTGTACATGCCTGTTATCCCAGTGATTTGGGAGGCTAAGGCAAGAGGATGGCAACTTTGAAGCTGGATGGACCCTGTCTCAAAATGAAAAATGAAAAGGGCTGGGATGTTGTGCCTCTGAGTTCAAATCCCAGTACCCTAAAAAATGTTTATCTTTTTTCTAACACCCATATTATCGCTTGTGTTATTTTCTTTGCTTAGAAACAAAGCAAAAACATCTTCTGCTGGTTAAATCCTACTCATTTTAAAACCCCAGTTGAAGTTCCAGCTCCTTCAAGAAAGGCTCCTTGATCCATCTACCTTTTTATGGCCCTGCCAGGATAAGCTGCTACACAGTTTATGTTTTTTTTCCTCTCTCCACTTCCCCTTTCTCCTTCTTTTACTTCCTCTCCCTCTCCCTTTTCTTCTTTTTCTTCTTTCTTGATGAATTTTGCACTAGTTGATGATGAACTCTTTGAGGGCTTGGATGATGTCTTCAGGTTTGAAAAAAAAGTTTATTGGCATAAAGTCTCGGGAAGAGATGAGTGTTAGGAGTCTTTCAAACTTTATGATTCTAACTCAAGGACATTCTGGAAAAGGCACAGCTATGAAGAAAGGAAAATGATCAGTGGTTGCTAGGAGTATGGGGGAGGTGAAGATGGACAGGCAGAGTGTGGGAGTTTTTTTAGGGTGATGAAACTGTGCTATATGCTACTATAATGGTGAATGTATGTTATTATATTTTTTGTTCAAACCTATAGGTCGTATGGCTCCTAGTGAGATTGTTGCTACTATCTGTTATTTACCATTTTAAAAATGCAATAGAGCATGGGGTCTGCTATGAGAAAGTGAAACTTAAGATGGTGTCTGAAAGACAGGGAGGAGTTAACCCAGTTAAAAGGCTCTTCAGAGAGCCTCAGGACCAGAGAGAACAGTGTGTTCCAGGACCTGGAAGCATTCAAATGAGGAAGTACAGGCAGGCCAGGCTACTTGGGGCACAGTGAGCTAAGGAGATAAGACTGGGGAGGTGAGTGAAGGGCAGACCATAGAGGGTGTGAAGTCAAGGTTAGGGTTGGAGGCAGTACTCTAAGAATGGTGGAAGCCACTGAAAGATTTAAAGCAGGAGAGTGTATTGTCAGATTTGAATTTAAAAAATTGATATTTATATAAATCTATAAATGAATATATGTGTAGATGTGTGTATATACATATATATGCATGTATATATTCTCATATATATATATATATGGCTGCTATGTAAAAGAATGGATAAGAAAGAACAAGCTCAAAGTGGCTCGACCAGGAAAGTGAGCAGAGCAATAGTCCAGGTGAGGTAAATGGTAAATGTGAAATACTTAGCTCTTTGCCAATATACCCCATGTGTTCATGAGCCATGCAGACAATGGAAGAAGGAGGAGGAAAAGCATGCAAAAAAGGCAGAAAATGTGAGCAGACAGTTCATGGGATGATAAAGTTGAATAACTTGATAGAGCTTGTGATATATAATGCTTATAAAAATAATGTTTATATCAATGATGAGTAGTAAGAAAATAATAACCACATTCAATATTTAATGAATGTTTGCCATGTGCTGGGCAACAGTTCTCTGCTCTTTATGTGAATGAAATCACTTCATCCTTTTCTGGTTATCTGTTATTTCATTGCAAATGCTCTACTGTCATGTGCAACAAATTAGAATGAATAAAAAATCAATTAAAAAATTTAAAAGAATAAAAAGATACAAAATTTCAGTTAGATAAAAACAAACAACAACAACATAAACAACAACAGCAACACATATTTTGCTCCCAAACCTGCAGCTTGGGTTGGGATTGAGGGCTGCAAGGAGATTGTTGTATTAGCCAGGACAGCTCAGAGTTTGAGAGGCAGGACCTCTGTAGCTTGCTCCTTCACATGCCTGCAATAGATGCCAGCTATGTGCACTCTTCTCCTATTGCACTCAATGCACTATAGTGCAATATATTTGTTCAATGTCCAAACAAATCTGCTGGACTTTGAGGCCCTCCAGAACATGAGACATCCTATTTGTCTTTGCGTCACCACTGTTTGGGGCACCATCGCACAGTGGCTGCTCAATAAATGTTCACTGAATATTGAACAAAGTAATGTATTCTGACACTTACTAAGAGAATATCTTCCTTCATTGAATAGGAAATTCTCCAACTTCTGTTTAAACACTGTTAGTGACTAGAATTTTATAACTTTATAAGGCTCCTGTTTTCTTAGGAAGTTTTTCTTTGTACTTAGCCAAAATCTGCTTTTGTGTAACTTCTGTTTAGCTATTCTGCTTAGGAGTCACAGAATTGCATGGAATGGGTTTAAGCCAACTTCCATAAAACATCCATCCCCTCAGTGATAACATCACAGACTATCTAAATCCTCTCTAACACCCCAGTTCCTATATTGTCCCACATGGATGTGGCTTCCATGGTTACCTCACTCTGGATGCATTCTTATATTCACAGAGGTTCAAGATGAATTGCCTGGGGAAGTATTAATGGTGAGCCTGTAGATGAATGAATGAAGTGAAATGGAGGACCATTCTGAGCTGGGCGTATTGGTGCAGGCTTGTAATCTTAGCTATTCAGGAGGAGGCTGAGTTAGGAGGATCAAAAGTTTGAGGCCAGCCTGGGTGATTTAGCAAGACCAGCTTAAAATAAAAAATCAAAAGGACTGGGGTGTAACTCAGTGATAGAGCACCCCTGGATTCTACCCCTATTGCCAAACACACAGACACAAAACAATAACGACACATATTTTGAGGCCACAGTAAGCAATTGGGCTTAAAAGGGAAGTGCAGGGTAGGACCATGGAGTGAGGACACAGGTTGGGAGTAAGAGAGATCACAATCTATCATGGACCTCCCCTGGATAGGACCTTGGTGAGAAGCAGATGCAGAATGTGTGGGAAAGTCATGTGAGGCATTGACTCAGAAATGGAGAAGAAAAACCAGGAAAATTGCAGAGGTCAGTTAAAACCAGTTACCTTCTTTGTTAACATCACCATTTTTCAAAGCATGCTGGTTAAGCTGCAGCATCTGAGCCCAGCCGCACACTTACTGAATGTACACTCTTCATAGACTCCAGTGTGAGTCTTAAGTACACAGAGAGCCTTATATTAAGGGCTGGGATAAGATGGGACCTACTTACATTCGAATTTAGAAGAGTGTTTTTCACATTGTGTTTCGCAAAGCAAAAGTATCTCATGTTCTTCAGATTCCTGTGCAATACAAAAAGCCCAGCTTGAGTCTGCATATGTTCCATCCCATAGGTCCTTATTCCAACCCATTCAGACCTAAAAAACAATCACAAAAGAGCTGCCTTTCTCAAAAGATCACATCACAATAATTCTTCGGGAAGTTCTCTTCTCCCCAACCCCCTCCAGCCCCCACCTTCAGGAAAAAAGCTGTTGGAGATTTTAAATTCATTACACATTTCCATTCCCAGTCCCTAGTTTCATGGAAATATTAAATCCTTTCCCCTTTTCTACTGATGGATTTTAAGATGGATTTTCCAATGCACTTTTAGTTAAATGACAAATGGAAATGAAGAGTAATTGTAACAAATAGATTTTTGGCTTAGAATAAGAAGGGAACTAAAATGGAATTTGCTATGTTTTTTGCTCTTTTATGAAACGGTTTTAAGAATTTAGGAACACTGGGCTGGGGTTGTAGCTTGGTGGTAGAGCGCATGCCTAGCAAGTGTGAGGCACTGGGTTCGATCCTCAGCCCACATAAAAAAAAATAATAATAAATAAATAAAATAAAGATATTTTTTAAAAAAAGAATTTAAGAACACTTACTGAATGTCTTGAGGAAACATCAGTGCACATTTTTTAAATGAGGTTGCAACAGGTGCAAAATGCTGCCTTTTTACAAAAATTACTACACATTACTACAAAAAATATACAAAACATCACTACACAAAAATGTAAAGATCAATTTTTCACATGGTAAAACTTTTGCTTTAATAAAATGATCCTGTGATGACCTTTCTTCAGATAGAAGCCTCTGCTTCTTAGCCTGTTTCCCCCAAGTAGTAAAACATGTATTTACAGAGCATGAAGGAGAGCAATAAGTGAAGAGCAGTCTGAAATGGGGAGAAAGCATTAGCAATTTTTTCACCAGAAGACCCTGGGAAATAAATAAAATGGATTAAAAATGGATTCACCTGCCTGGTGCGGTGGCACACGTCTGTAATCCCAGCAGCTCAGAAGGCTGAGGCAGGAGGATCTGGAGTTCAAAGCTAGCCTCAGCAAAGGCGAGGCACTAAGCAACTCAGTGAGACCCTGTCTCTAAATGAAATACAAAATAGGGCTGGGGGTGTGGCTCAGTGGTTGAGTGCCCCTGAGTTCAATCCCCAGTACCCCTGCAAAAAAGTATTTACTTACAGCCTTTTGAAAGCACTGCATTAAAAAAAGCAGGCTGCTGTTAAGAATAAACAGTCACTTACTGACTTCCCAAACTTTATGAGATCACCCACTGAATGTCAATGGAGGATTTAAAGGTGGGCAAGACACACAGTCCCTCCCTTCCAGATAGAGCTCATCAACCACAAGGGCCCAAAGGCAAATATTTAATCACCTTCTTGGTAAATACTATTAAGGACAGTAAAGTGCTTTGAAAATTAAGGTATCATGATTAGGATGTTAAGTTAGATGTTAATCTTAAGTGAGGAGTCAGATTTAAAAACTGTCATTTCCAAGCTTCAGTTTGGACAAATTTTTGAAAGTTGTTCAGGAGAGTGATTTTTTTTAAAAAAAATATATACTGTGAAAAACTAAGAGTAACTTCTTGCTTCTCAGTGTCTTGGCTTTGCTTGTGCAATTCCCTACAAGTGGCTTAAAAAAAAAAACTGTGTTTTTAAAAATTTTTTTAAGATATTGATAGACATTTATTTTATTTATTTATTTATATGTGGTGCTGAGAATCGAACCTTGTGCCTCACACGTGCTAGGCAAGTGCTCTACCACTGAGCTACAACCCCAGCACCCCTACAAACTTCTTTGAGGGTAGAGAAATTCACATTTATTGAATGCTGATGCTTTTGGAGGAATTGGACCCATTTTCCCAGCAACCCTAAAATGTGTGCATCGCTATACTTGTTCTGCGAATGAGAATACTGAGGCTCAGAGGGATGGAATCTTGTATCTCAAGCCAGCAGAGCCTGCTCTTGCCACTACAGTCAGCTAGAAAATGGAGGAGGGGAGAGAGTGACAGATAAAAGGCTAATTTCACTGACAATTACTCCATTGTTAGTGGAGCTAATGGATTGTGCCAAACTAATTAGACCCAACAGAATGCTGCCTTTTTATCAAAAGAAAATGCAGGTTCTTTCTAGATGAAAAAACAACTAGAGATTCTTGAGAAATAGAAGTTGAAATTTTGCGTGAAATTTTGTTGCTAATAAAATTAGAGTGAATCAAACTGCATGAAGGATAATGAGGATTGCACTTCAAGCACTTTGTTAAGGTGTTTGTTTTACCTTTAGCAAACTTTGTAATAGATACTAAGGTAAGATTATAGAGAATTTATTTATGAAATAGAAAAAAATTGCACAATGTTTATTTACACAACTGACAAAGCTCCCCCCCACACACACCTTTTGGTACTGGGGATTGAACCCAGGGGCACTTTATAACCAAGCTATGTCACCAACCTTTTTATTTTTTGAGACAGGGTCTCTCTAAATTGCTTAGGGCCTCTCTAAATTGCTGAGGTTTGTCTTGAACTCGCAATTCTCCTTCCCTAGCCTCCCAAATCACTGGGATTACTGGCATGTACCACCATGTCCTGCCTGACAAAACTTTTTACCCTAGGCAAGAAATGCAAGAAAAAAACTAAAGTAATTGGATCAGATAAATCATCGAAAACCAGAATGAAGATGAAAAAATAGTGTTTGGTAACAAACAGTAATGTGGAAAATCAAGATATGCTCCCTGCAGAAGGATAATTAGTCAAGAGCAGAAAGCAATAATATTCAAGATTAATATAGTCTCATTTTAGCTTTGTTACATGTACCCAATGTGGACCAGATAGATGTCAGCTACTCAAAGGAGTTTAAAGACTATGAATGTTTCACAGTAGTTGAAGAGAATCGACATGTAGCTCATTCTAAATAAAACTGTCCCGGTCCTCATCATTCAAGTCAGCTAGTAAAGTTGGCTATGGTGGAGAAAGATTAAGATTAACCTTCAGTTTTTATTCTCCATCAAACTCTCACCCTATTTATTTAAGTTGGTCTGCATTTATCAATAGAAGTAAGGATATTCTAATTGTATACCTGAGTTCATGGAAATATATAATATATATGAGTGTATTGTAAAAAAAATGTATATATGTTGTATATTTACGAAATGTTGGCTTAGGGGTTGGGGTTGTGGATCAGTGGTGGAGCACTCACTGAGCATGTGTGAGGCTCTGGGTTCAATTCTCTGCACCACATAAAAATAAAATGAAGGTATTGTGTCCACCTACAACTACAACAAAAATTAAAAAAAGAAAAAAAAGAAATGTTGGTTTAATGCCGGGCGTGGTAGCACATGCCTGTAATCCCAGTGGTTTGGGAGGTTGAGGCAGGAGGATCACGAGTTCAAAGCCAGGCTCAGCAAAAGCGAGGCACTAAACAACTCAGTGAAACCTTGTCTTTAAATAAAATAGAAAATACAGCTGGGGATGTGCCTCAGTGGCCAAGTGCCTCTGAGTTCAATCCCCAAAAAAAGAAATGTTGGCTTCTATATACAAAGGATAACTGTTGCTGTCTTGGATAATACTGTTCTGTTGATCTAGTGAAAGAAATTCTCTTCAATCAAAACTTTAGTAGTAGATTACCTTACAAAGGAATTTCTATTCTGTACTAAACGTGTCTGATGAGATTTTTTTTTGTGTGTTGCCACCAATGATGGACAGTGACTTGTTAACTCTTTCCCCTGCCTCCAATGAATATCTCAGTCACATCCTAACCAAAAGCAGAGCTAGACTCTAAAACATCCACCAAACAAAATATTGCCCTAAAAGGTCCAGACAATTAAACTCTTTAATTGACATTAAATTGTGTATGGGACATAACCTACTATCTTCCATATGTTTAAGATAATTTAGTATCTTTAATTTATTAAATAGATACTGTATCATATCTGCTTAGCCTCTAGCACCAATCTACTTGAGTTGGAATTCTAGGAGTTCACCCACAAAACAATACAATCTTAGTTCAGTAAAACAATGTGCATATTCTTTTAAATATATCTGACATTTATGAATAAATTTAAGATGAATTTGAGTTTGTATGTTTAATATTCTCCCCTTTTTCTTTTTAACATGGCCTGTCCTTATCATCTTTTTAATTGTGCTACAAGAAGCAGGGAAGGAGGTGCAAGGAAGATAATGGATTTTTAAATATGGTCAACTCCCATGCGTCAAGTGTGGTAGCACATGCCTTTACTACCAGTGAATTAGGAGGCTGAGGCAGGAGAATCACAAGTTTGAGGCCAGCCTTGGCAACTTAGTGAGCCCCCGTTTCAAAATGAAAAATAGAACTGGCTGGGGATGTGGCTCAGTGGTAAAGTGTCTCTGGGTTCAATCCCCAGTGCCAAGATAAAATAAATTAAGTAAATAAATAAAGTCAACTTCCAAATAGCATTTGTCTATATGATGTTTAAATACCTATGAATAAGAATGCTTCTTCAAGATGAGAAAAATCAATCAGAATTCTTTCTCTTCTATATGGTATGAGAAATTTATTTAAAATTATTTATTGACTTCTGGAAATAATTTTAGGCAGTTTTAAAAATACATGCATTTCTTATGACAGTTATCACAAAGTAATACAGCCTAAAAAAATTAGACAAACTATGAGATTAGTACATATGTCTCAAAGTCCTGTGTACTTGCTAGAGAAGGGCCACAAACATGGGTCTGATCTTTCTGGCAGCTAAAGGGGTGTGGTCAATAACCGGGGTTCATAGGACTGTGGAGAGAAATTGGTGAAGTCCCTCAGACATGCTGAGGAGGTTTATCTCACTTGAGACCTGTAATGGTTTGACTGAGTGAATCTCCCTCAATCCTAGGACAAATCAGTGATCCAAGGCCTCACCTGTGACATGGCAACACAGAAGAAATAAGATCAGTGAGAAACATTTTTAAAGCACGTTTCCACAAAACCACAAAAGCTCATGCGCGCACACACAAACACTCTAACAGCTCTCCACAGAAAGTCTATGAAGAGTATGCTTTGTTGGGAAGTTTCTGGATAAAATTCTTTGACAAAAGTATAGCTGGGTGGGCATTTGAATAAAATCACCTGCTGAATGTAGTCCTGAAGTCAGTTGTCTAATGAGCGGCAGCTGCCAAGAGGGACATCGTTAGCTTCAGAGTAGTTGTTAGTGATTTGCAAGCAAGGTGCCCCTCCCCCCACCATCTCACACCAGACCTGGCTCATATGTGATCAAAGACAATTTAATCTTCTCTCTTCCAAGGTTGGGTACTCGCACTGAAGGAACAACTCTCCAACTCTTGGAGGTGGCCTCAGGAAGATGTGTGTGGTGACTGGGTATGTTAGTGTTAAGCCTGCATTCAGAAGAGATAACGTGTACAAATTACAGGCCCAAAGAATGGAGAGACAAGATGTTGAGGAGGAGAGTGACAATCACAGGCATTGTGTTGGGCTCAATGCTATGTGTGACTTCTCGTGGTGCTTGGTATAACAGATTTTGTGGGGGTGCTATGAAAAAGCTTTTCATCCTCCAAAATAATTAAATAAAAAGGAGGATGCTCTGGAACGCTGCATAACTCTGGGGAATTTGTCTGCTCTGGAAAATAGACTGAAAATAGGACATTGAATAGGATATGACTTATGAAACATTTAAGATTTTCGTAAATCCATTTTAAGGAATTTGCAAATTCTTCAGTCTGTAATGTTGAACAATGACATTCAAATAGGATGGACAAATGCCTTCAAATCTTTAAATTTGAAGTGGTGGCACATGGGGATGAAGAATGCCCTAATACTGTAGGGGAAAAAATTCTTCTATTTATAAAACATCAAAGACCCAACCGGAATATAACATTAAGTAAAAAAGGAACAGGAGTCAAAGTTAACATATAACATAATGCCTATTTTGTTTGCTTATTTTGAATATGAAAATTTATAGTGAAGACCTCCACGGGCTTTGGGGGAATTTCAGAACTTTGCTTCTTTTTATTTCTTCTCAATTTTCTATATTTATTTATTTAAGAATATATAAGAATATATGAAAGTGTGTACTAGTGAACCTGTTTTACTGGTCCCTTCTCTATGATTGAGGGAATAACATTGCTTTTAGAAAATGCACACAGGTTATATCTATGATTGTTTTTCTGGTAGTAACAATATCGTCCCTAGCTATGAATAGCTGAAGTTGTATCATGTGATGCTGTGGGTTGACTGCTTTCTTAGTGGCCTAAACCTACATATGATTTTGCTGTGAAAGAAATGGACTCTTTTGTAATCCAGCAGGCATTCTGCTATGAGGCTTTTATTTAATATCTTGCACAGCCTTGGGTTCAGAGCAATGCAGAGTGAAAAAAAAAGTAAAAAAAATTTCGTTGTTAACAGAATGCTTAAAAACTTAAAAAGCATTATAAATGTTTCATTGGATTTTGATACTACATACTTTGATTTAATTTTGTTGCGTCTCCACAATTTCACTGTTACGCAGCAGTAAGCATTAGGCCATATTTAGGACTTTACTTACTCAAAAAAAAAAAAAATTAATGGAGGGTTTGTCATGAGCACATCATCATACAGGCCTTAGGAAGAAGTAGGATTGAGTGGTGGGTGAATTGTAATGGTTAGCTTATTTCCCTCAAATCATAGCGATTTAGATACTTTTACAACTATTGCTTAAAATCTCTGCAGCAGGAATTTGCCATTAACAGGGCAGCACATTCCTCTGTCTTCAACTGTAATTGAAAGAAATTATTTTTCACCATAGTCCAATATCTCCCTCCCACTGGCCTCCTAGTTCTGACTTCTAGAGCAATACCAAGCCAGGCCAATGCCTCATTCTTGGAATTGTCTAAGCTAAAAATTCCAAGTAATGCAACTTTCTTTTTCTAACACAGCTATAAGGTTTTATGACAATATACTGTTAAATGTCATTGTATTGCTTTCATCAATTACTTCACCTTATTGAGCTATCCAAGTATTTATTTTGGAATTCATTGCATTAGGTATTTCTCCAAGTTTGTCTTCCTGCCTTTGAAATATACTGGGAGGACAATTAAAATGCTAAAAGTAGCAAACATCTTTATTCTTCAGCTCATGAAAGATAGGATGGTGATGAAAAACTTATTTAGTTCACCTTTAAAATTTCTCATGTGGACTTCTTAGAAGTATTTAACTTTCATTTTAAAATGGTACATAAAATAGTCATACACAGGCACACATTTTTCTTTTTTAAATATCTGAAATACATTTTAGCCTAATTATAAAATTAGATAATGTAAACAGTTACAGATGTTTTACTGTATGAAAATATTTCCTGAATAATCAGATTACACTCATGAATTAGAGATGATTTCTTAAAATTTTATAAACATGACTTTGGTTAGAATTACAAAAGATTCAATTTTCTAGTGGTACAAATTTTTTTTGAAATAGTCACACTATATCCTGGCTTTGAAATAAGACTTTCATCTATCTTTAAGTTGTGAAGAGTCTGTTTTGGGGTTTTCATAAACCATACTAACACTTTTTGCAGAAACCATTTAGAGTGAATATTCCAATTTTAAAGAAGCAGTTTGGCTTCAAAGGAATCATGAGATAGGACAGGGTACATTTAGCTCTTTCCAGAGTCAGGTTTAAGTTTGCTTTAGAAAAGCCTGGCACTGGGCTACATGGCAGGAGACAGCATAAGATTTTGGCTCTGCCATTGATGTAGCCTTGGATAGATTATCACTTCTTTGGGCTTTAATTCAAGTAACAGCTCAACTAGATTATGTTCAAGACCCCTTCCATTGAATGACTTGCTCTCTTTTAGCAGATGTGAAACCACCTGTCAGGTCAGAACTGAATAAACCACCTCATACCAGCACAGACCTTTCCCAATATGGATGGAACCTGTAGGAGCTGGAGCACAGGCTAACATTTATTGGCCACATTAAGCTAGTTATGGTGTCCAGACAAAGATGGTTATTTGTATTTTATTTTGCTATTCTCACTGCAGGCAAGGTTGAATTCATTCCACCTAACCCAGTACAAGCTATCTCTCTAAGAAAGGGAGATTAATAGCTTGTATTTGGTCTCTTTTTTTGTGTATTTGGTACCTTCATAAAGAAAATATTTTGAAGTATAAGAGGCCAAGAGAAGATAAACCGGATTGTTCTATGTATCTATAATCTTAAAATTTTTTTTTTTTTGGTACATGGATAAAAACAAATAAGAACTCTAAACAAGAACAACAAAAGGCAAGTTTATCTACTCCCTTTCTTTCCCCCACCTCTACTCTGTCTTTTCCCCCTTAGAAGCATTGATAGCCCCATGTGTTCCCATAATTCCTTAGACTTCTTTTGTCACGAAGAAAGTAGGTCTCATGAAGCAGGTTCTATGAGCAGAACTGGATGTGCTGTTGTTTCTCTAGAATAATTCATCATTAAAAACTACAGAATGTTATCTCTTGACAGGCAAAGAAACATTTAAATGCAAATTGTTAGCACAAAAAATCATTCTCTTTTACACTGCTGTTAGCATTTTAATTTAATTTCTTCTAAACATTTTTTTTTTTGGCATAGGTTTTCCCCATTTGGTTGTAACAATACAGGGTATGAATTCCTCCTCTTGTTTTCCAATGTTTTTACATAGCCTTTAGTGGCCATGCACTAACCCCCAGAGCCAAGCGGCACAGTTTGCTTGACCACCATTCCTTTGAGTCTCCCAGGGTATTTTGAGGGTTGAACAAAGCAAGAAAAGGACGCAGAGGAATCAGACTTTGGTATTGAAAACTTTGGTCACTGGTAAGCAGATGGGCTAGAGATTTTGAACATGGGGAGAAATTCATGAGCCCCCTATTCTGGATGATAAAGAGAAGCCCCTTGTGGTCAATTCTTTTTCTTTTTTCCCTTCTTACAATTTTAACAGCTTTATTTAGATCTAACTCATGCTGAATAATTTACCTGAGTACAGTGTACAATTCAATGATTTTTAGTTTATTCACTCAGTTTGTGTAACATCATTACAGTCAACTTTACAACACTCATGGTCAGTTTCTATGAATGATAAGAAAGCAAATACCTTTATTGCATATGGCATTCAAAATCAGTTTCCACCTATAAGTTTTATACTTATTTATTTAAAATGGTGTTTCTCAAACCAAGACCAGTGGGTTAATAACACCCCATAACTCTGGTATTTCTACCTCTGGATAAGTAGGAGGGTTACTATGATTCCCATACACCAGCACACACAGAGTCAATATCAGTCAACATGTGAGAGGGCAGATTACAGTCTTTGCCCCAGGGCTAGGCTGACTTCTGGGTTGCTACTGCTGGCACTGTGTTTGGATCTACCTTCAATTCTGTCAAGAGTTGGGAGAGTTGATGATCTCATTCTGCTAGGGCCCCTCCTGGCTTTCAGGCACCAGCTCACTCCTGATTCCAGGTAATCCAGTGATACCCAGGAGTCTGCTCTAGTGCCATGGCCACCTTTCCCAGGGCTTTTGAACTTCTTGAACTTGTGCTGTGATGCAGTTTCATCTGCAGGGTGCAGATCCCAGCCCCTGATATCTGCCTGGCCTTCTCCTCAGTGCAAGCAGTCATACCTGATTGGCACCATTCTGTTGTCATCCTTTTGTACTATTTTGAAATCATGAGTGATTTTCTATACTTAAACAAGGTTCGTTTCACCAATTACGGATAAGAAAGCCCTTGTTCAAAGGTCATGTTTTCAAATTAAAGATTTTAAAAATAGACTAAGAACAGGGGAATAGCCTAAACTGAAAAACTTTTGTAATATTTTTTGTAAAGGATATTCAGTATTTATAAAATGGAAATACCCAAAAAAGGAGGACAGTTAAATGAATTATGATATTTTTCTATGACAAAATATTATTTAGTCATTGATATTGATTAAAAGGCTTTGATGATGAATTTAAATGCTTATAGCATAATATTTGTTCAGAAAATCAGGAAATAAAATTGCTTTACTGAGGCATGCAACCACCATATGACCCAGCTATACCACTTCTCAGTATTTATCTTAGAGAATCAAAGTCATCATACTACAGTGATACACGCACACCCATGTTTATCACAGCACAAGTCACAATAGCCAAGCTATGGAACCAACCTAGGTGTCCATCAATCAATGAATGGATTAGGAAAATGTGGTACATATACACAATGAAGTTCTATTCAGCCTAAAGAAAAATGAAATTATATCATTTTCAGGAAAATGTATGGAACTAGAGACCATTATGTCAAGTAAAACAAGTCAAACTCAGAAGGTCAAGGGAAATATTTTTCTCTCATATGTGGAAGCTAGGGAGGAAAAAGGAAAAGAAAGGTGGGGGCAGATCTCATGAAAATCAAAGGGAGATCAGTAGAGGAAAAAAGAAACAAGGAATGGGAGGAGGGGAAGGAGGAAGTGCTGGGGAATGATATTGGCCAAATTATATTGTTATACTGTATATTGTGTGTATGTACTAATATGTAACAATAAAAATCCCATCATTGTGTACAACTATAACCCACCAATAAAAAATGAGGAAAATATTTTTTTTGGGGGGACCGGTACTGGGGATTGAACTCAGGGGCACTTAACCACTGAGCCACAGCCCCAGCCCTTTTTTGTATTTTATTTAGAGACAGGTCTCACTGAGTTGCTTAGGGCCTCATTTTTGCTAAGGCTGGTGATCCTCCTGCCTTAGCCTCCCAAGCTACTGGGATTACAGGCATGTGCCATTGCACCTGGTAAAATAAATAAATTTAAAAAATTGCTTACTTATGAACTCAACTATGTAAAACACATGCACTGAAACAAACAAAATGCCAGAAGGAAGTGCACTAAGTTTTAATCTCTTCTTAAGTGCTGATTATTTTCTCTTCTAAGTTTTCTGACCTTTCAAATACAACCAGAAAAAGTACATTAATTTTTTAAAAAGAAAATTTGCTGAACTGTGCTTTATTTTTATGTGTTCTTTTTAATTATATATGACAGTAGAATTTTTTTTAGTAGAATGTATTTTGACATATCATACATACAATGGAGTATAACTTCCCATTCTTGTGATTGTACATGATGTGGAGTTACACTGGTCATGTATTCATATTTGAACACAGGAAAGTTATGTCCACTATATTCTACTGCCTTTCCCATTTCCATCCCCTGACCCTTTCCCCCATACTCCCTGTGCCAATATGATGAACCTCCACTCCTCCCTCCCCTGCCTTTCCTATTTCCATCTCCTGACCCTTTTCCCCATACCCCCTGTGCCAATACTCCTCCCTCCCCTTTATAGATATGAAAACGTATGTCCACATAAAGACTTCCATGTGAATAGTTACGTAGATAACTAGGAATGAAATGTATGCTCATACGGGAAGCTTATGTTAACATTTATGTTAACATTAAACTGTCAAACAGTTTTCCAGAGAGGCTACGTTAACTTTTTATAAACTCCATTCCAGGATTTAGAATCTATCTCTTAGCATTTAGATATACACCTGGATCTGGCTTTTCCATCTCCTTGGCAGATTTAGTTGGTGAATGAGGAGAAAAACTATTATAAAAATTATGACCACACTTGTATGTCATTATTATAGGAATCATTAATAATTTGTATTTCCTTAAACTCCCAATAAACAATACTCTCACTTGTCTTTTCTGAGTTGTGGAAATTTCTACCACAAAGAATCTCACTATTCAAGAAGGAAGTGTACTTTTTGCCCAGTTGCCTAGCTCTTTTGGAAAATTTTTATAGTTATCCAATAGGCAGTCTCACCTTGAAAGACTCTGGTTGACTTTAGATAGAATCTAATCAAGAATCTAATGAATATTGAGCACATGCCCAGTGCTCTGCAAGGAACTGTGCATTATAGAAAAGAAACCCTGTATTGTTTTTGCCCTTAAGAAACTTACAACTTGACTGGGAAGACAAAACTAAAACCATAGAAAAGAAGTCTCAACAGATTTGGCATGATGGTGCTGTGGTTTGGGATAGTGAACTAGAAAAATTACAGTAGACAGAAAAGCAGAGGCCCTGGGATTTATTTGGTTTGGGGAAGCATTTACTTTGTGTCAGGCACTGTTCTAGTCACTAGAGATACAGAAATGAATAAAGTAGACAAACTTCCTACCCTGAGAGAGCTTACATTCCAGAAGGACATGGCAATAAGCAAAAAAGAAATTTACATAGTATGATACATAGTATGTTACATGGTGGCAGTGGAAAACTAAAGCTGGAAAGTGAGATAAGAAGTTGGATGGGTGTAAATTACAGTAGCATGGTCAAGGACTATGTCTTCTAGAAGATGATATATATGAACAAAGACCTGAGGAAGCAAAGGAATCAATCACAGGTTGTTCAATGGAAATAATGTTCCAACCACAGGAACAGTAAGTTGCAATGACCTGAGTAGGGATATGCCTATTGGTTTGGAGAAGCTGCAAGGAGACAGCATAGCTGCCGTGAGCAAGAGCGTGAATACCAGGTGATCAGATCACAAAGACAACAAGGGAACAGTTTGGACAGGCTATTTTAAGAACATGGTCTTCTACCCTGGGAAGATGGAAATCCCATGGAAGATTGGAAGGTTTCAGGCAGCAGGGTGAGATAAAGGGACACACTTTAACAAAATTACCATGGCAGCTGTGCTAGGAGTGGAGTAGACTGACGATAAAGGAAAGGGTGAGGGCACAGGGATCAATTAGGAGGCTATTAACATCATCTCTCAGAAGACAATGGTGGCTTGAACCAGGATGATTGTTCAGCAGAGGAGATGAAAAGTAGTTGTCTTCAGCTTGTTTTGAAGCAGGGAGTCACCATGAATTAAAGACAGAGGTACTCAGGGAACCCTGAAGAGTTTATTTGACTAGTGCAGATAATGCCCAGAGGGAAGAGGTTGGAGATGCTGGGTAATTATGGTGAGAATGAATTTGGTAGAGGGTGTTAAGGAGTCCTGAGTCAGAAAAATAGGGAGTTACCCTTATATATTAGTCTGCTAGGGCTGCCACAAGAAAATGCCATAAGAAGTCATTTGGTTCACAAAATCCCATATCTAGGTGCCAACTGATTTCTAGTGTGAGGACTCCTCCCGGCTGATAGACAGCCCCCTTCCTTCTTACCATGTCTTTACAGTAAGACTTTTCCTCTGTGCTGGCGTGTTTCTCTTGCTTTCTTATGAGGGCACCAATACTATTGGATGGGGGGCCCACTGATTACTTAATTGAACCTTAATTACCTCCTTAAAGGTCCAAATACATTCATTTATATGGTGGAGTTGGGAATCAGGGCTTCAACATATGCATGTGAGGTTGACATAATTCAGCCTATAATATCTAGGTTCTTGGGTAGTGAACTTTAGGCAGATGAATCTGAAATTGGATACCAGGCTAAATTGAAAGAGAAAAGTTTAGAGGACTATTATGAAAGCTATTTGTAAGGATCAATATGGAAATATTTTAAGGATCAAGATAAAAATTTTGCAAATCATGGCTAGTGAACAGAGAAGTTAGTTAGCCAGGTAGAGAGAGACTGAGAAAAATTCCCTAGCTCTATTACCCTGTTTTTGTTATGGAAAAGGAATTTCACATCCTTATTCCCATTCATTTGTTACATTTATGGAGTATATGCCAGACTATATCAGAGTGTGCATCAGGCAAACAAATACATCATTTACCCATGCACACCCAGATAGGCACTTTAACTCACTCATATCCATTTGCACGTATCTGTGTTCATCTATGGCAATAATGAAAGACAAAAATTTAGAAGAAAAAGAATAAGCTCACAATATAAGTTTGTGAGAGAAAAAGACTGGGTGGGTCAGAGGGAGAGCCAAACTCATGTATGCCACTTAAGAAAGAGAACAGAGACTCAAGATTCCTGAAGCCCAGGAAAGGATTCACGACCAGATGCAATGAATTTCTCCTAACCTGTTCTGCTCACCAAGTTAAACTCCACTGCTCTGTGGATATAGGTCACACTAAACACCAGTGTTTGGGGAACAGGTACATGTGGCTTAGAGTTGTTGCATCATCCTGATCCAGGTTTCAGAAGGAGGCCACCTGCCCATGTGAAATCCCGGATTTCACTTCAATGGGCAATGTCTGCTGAACCCTCTTCTAATGTGGTCTGGGCTGTATTTGGAAAAGAATTCCTAGAAGGGAGTTAAAAAATAATAACAACAGGTTAAAAATAAAGGTAACATACTGTTTAAGCTAACACAGAAGATATGCTGATTGAGGTATACCAACACAATAAGGGCACTAGGTAGGAAGAGAAGGGACGGTCTTGTATAGAAAGAGAAGTTAGATAGACCAGAGGTTAACTTGTGACTTCTGGAGTCAGACTGCCCTCCGTCTAAATGTCAGACTCCCCATACACAGGTGTGGTCTAGAACATTTTTTTTTTTAACTGTTGTGTACCTCTGTTTCTTTAACTGAGGGGAAACCAGAAAAGAACAATGCTTACCTCAGAGGTGGCTGTGAGGATTAAATAAGATTATATACCTAATGTATTTATAGTAGCTTGGCATGGAGTAGGCATTAAAATAATTAGCTGGTAGAGGTTGTTTTTTAAAAGCCTGAAGTAAAGGCATTCACAATGCTAAAAATAATTCACATTTTCTGCGGAACTCATTTTTTAAAAAATCTAACTGGCTTAGAGGTCTTGAGAATGGTGGGAGTATCTTGGTGGAAAAAATTTTAGTCAAGCATCCCACTGGCAAAATGAGTTTTCTCACAATCCCATTCTTTGTGAGATTGGATATGGAATGTAGTAGAACTAGACAGGAATCCCACTCCAAGTTTACTGACCACCAGATGCATGATGACATTTTCCCAAGACATTTGCTGGATTTTTTTTCTCCAAATAATGAGTCATTATTGTGAGATACTGTTTATTGTCAAACTCTTGCGCTCCTGCAATACATACTAAAACAAAGGTTCACTTTACAGGCACTTTATGTGGTAGTCAAGAACAAAAGCTGTGAAATGTCATACTGCATTGAGCCTTGACTTGCAATGCCATTTTTATATCAGCTTAAAATATACACATTAGTTAGGAAGCAAGTTGCAGAACATTTAGTCAGACCTCAATGATGCAAAATTTATATGCCTTTATATGTGTAATTTCTGGAAGAAGAGAGTAATCTGTTGATAGTAACTTTATATCCAAGATCAGAAATTTTTCTCTTTTTACCATATATCCCCCTGGGTACTCTTGAGTTTAGTTTTTGAATAACAAACATGAATTATTTACAGAATGGTTTTCTAAGTCATATGAAAATGCATACAGAAAAAATTTATACTTCCAAATTAAGAGTGGATTTCACAGTTCTATGAATAATAACAATTTAGGAAGAAGACTTAAAAAATTGTCATTTGAAAGTTTGTCATTCAAGATAAAAGTCCAGTATACGTAAAATAAATGTGTGTGCATAAATATTATAATACTACTTATAACCTAATTAATGCAAGAAGGAATTGTCATTAACAATGACCTTCAAGACTGACCGCCACCTATCATCTGTCACTTGCCTGTCTGCCTGCCTCTGGCCTGCCCATTGCCTGCCTTTCACCTACCCATCGCCCATCAACTGCGGTTCATCTGCCATTCATCCACCAGTAGCCTGTGGAGCCTGCAGACTGTCAGTGGATCGCCAGCTGCCTGCTGTTGCCTGGAAATTCACCATCACAGTACCCACAGGTTTTGTTACACATGGCTGCCGCCATTCTAGGGATAAAAAAAAAAGCCAGGAGCTGCAGGACCATCACCCGACTGACAGCACCCTGCCTCCAGGGGCCCAGCCTGACCGTCTGCACCCCAAACAGTCTTGGTGCCCCTGCCCTATGCTGCAGCTCACCATTTGCCAACATGTTTGGAAACCTGTGCAGCCATTTTGGATTATCCACCAAAACTGTCATTAGGTGGGGCAAATCCCATCCTGAGATGCCCACTGGAGACTGGAAGCTCATTGTCAGGTAGCTCTCATGCCTCAGGCTACTAAAGACTGGGAGGTTTGAATAGGATATGATGATTATAGTGTATATTTTTTTTCTCCTTTGTGATAGTTTTTAAACTTTTATTTCTATACTTTTCTTGCTCTCTCCTTTTGTTTACCTATTTCCTCAAGGGCTTTTTCCTCACTCTTCCTATGATCTAGAATTTCTTCATACTCTTTTCTTACACTGTTAACAGTTACAGCCTACACCCCTCCCCATCCTCTTTGTCCTCCATTAGAAACTGCAATCCTCATTGCAAATCTGTTTGTTATACTGTAGATAATAATAGAATTCATCCTCTCTGTTTATTATGACAATATTGTAACAAAAAGACTACTGTAACAATAGTCTTCATAGGGGCTATTTGGTTTACAGCTGCATATTGTCTGTACAATATGCAGCTGTAAACCAAATGTTGCTAATATTGATTCCTCCCCTTAAAGAAGAGGTTTCAGAAAACTTTAGGGTCACTAAGCCTACAGGGCAGGAACTACAATACCCTAGATCTGCATTGCTGGAGGGGAAGATACATGAACAACATAAAAAAACAAGGGAGGAAAGTGTTCCAAACAAACCAAGATTCTACACTAATAGAATCCAATGACAGCATGGTAGAAGAAATGCCAGAAAAGGAGTTCAGAATATACATGATTAAAATGTTTAAAGAAGCAAATGATGAGTTAAGAGAGCAAGTGCAGGCAATGATTGACCATTCCAATAAGCAGCTGAAAGAGCAACTACAGGAAACAAAAGATCAACTCAACAAAGAGATAGAGATTCTGAAAAAGAACCAAACAGAAATCCTTGAAATGAAAGAAAGAATAAACCAAATTAAATACTCAATGGAAAGCATCACCAACAGACTAGATCACTTAGAAGACAGAACCTCAGACAATGAAGACAAAATATTGAATCTTGAAAATAAAGTTGCCCAAACCGAGAAGATGGTAAGAGATCATGAACGGAACCTCCAAGAACTATGGGATATTATGAAAAGACCAAATTTAAGAATTATCGGGATTGAGGAAGGCACAGAGATACAAACCAAAGGAATGAACAACCTATTCAATGAAATAATATCAGAAAATTTCCTAAACATGAAGAATGAAATGGAAACTCAACTGCAGGAGGCTTACAGAACACCAAATGCACAAAATTACAGCAGATCCACACCAAGACACATTATAATGAAAATGCCTAATGTACAAAATAAAGATAGGATTTTTAAAGGCTGTGAGAGAAAAGAAACAGATTACATATAGGGGGAAACCAATATGGATATCAGCAGATTTCTCAGCCCAGACCCTAAAAGCTAGAAGGGCCTGGAACAATATATTTCAAGCTCTGAAAGAATATGACTGCCAAACAAGAATCCTATATCCAGCAAAGCTAACCTTCAGATTTGAAGACGAAATAAAATCCTTACATGACAAACAAAAGTTAAAGGAATTCACACATAGAAAGCCTGCGCTACAGAACATTCTCAGCAAGATATTCCATGAGGAAGAAATGAACAACAACAATGTAAGTCATCAAAGGGAGGAACTATCCTAAAAGAAAAGCCAATTAAAGGAGAAACCACGTCACATTAAAAACCAAATCTAATCCAAAATGACTGGGAATAGAAATCATATCTCAATAATAACCCTGAATACTAATGGCCTAAATTCGTCAATCAAAAGACATAGACTGGCAGACTGGATCAAAAAGAAAGACCCAACAATATGTTGCCTTCAAGAGACTCATCTCATAGAAAAGGACATCCACAGACTAAAGGTGAAAGGATGGGAAAAAACCTACCATGCACATGGCCTTAGTGAAAAAGCAGGGGTTTCCATCCTTATGTCAGATAAAGTGGACTTCAAGCCGAAGTTAGTCAGAAGGGATAAAGAAGGACATTACATACTGCTTAAGGGAACCATAAATCAAGAAGACATAATGATCATAAATATTTATGCCCCAAACAATGGCCCATCCATGTCCATCAAACAAATCCTTCTCAATTACAGGAATCAAATAGACAACAATGACCTTCAAGCACTCCCTGGGTTATTCTCTAAATATAAGGGTCTAGCCCCCGCATTTTTGCAAAAATGAGGTAACCAACTGAATTCAGTCCAGAAAGAGCTCTTATTGGTGCCATTACCAGCCATGCTTAGTTGCCCACTTGTTTATTTGTTCATTTATTGCTTGAGGTTGGGTACTACATAAAGAAAAGAAGCTTTTTAGTTCATAGTTCTGGAGGCTCAAGAACACGGCACCAGCATCTGCTTGGCTCTGGTGATTCAGTTCCTGTGGCTGCATTGTGACTTGGTGAATACCATGGGGGAGCATGTGCAAAAGGGAGAGATCACATGGCAAGACAAAATGCCTGAGAGATTCAGGGGTCAGGCTTGTTATGTTTTGTTTTTGTTTTTTGGTACTGGACATTGAACCCAGGGTGTACCACTGAATTACATCTCAATTCTTTTTATTTTGAGACAGGGTCTTGATAAATTGCTAAGACTGGCCTCAAACTTGTGATCTTCCTGCATGAGCCTCCCAAGTTGCTGGGATTACAGGAATGTGCCACCGAGCCCAGCAGGCTTGCTCTTATATAACAACTCATTCTAATCACTTGAGAGACCAGTATTAATCCCCTCCCAGGGTGATGTCCACAATGACCAGATTATTTTACACTAAGTCCCATTTCTTAAACATTTCACTACCTCAATACTGCCAACACAGCTTCTAACACAGGGATCCCACGGGAACAGATGACTTCCAAACCATAGCAATCTGCCTTGTTGAAATGTGCATGGCAGTCTTTCCTTATTGAGTCAAAATTACACTAAGCACTTGGTGCAATGGTGCATACCTGTAGTCCCAGCAGCTCAGGAGGTTGAGGCAAGAGGGTCGAGAGTTCAATGCCAGCCTTAGCAAAAGCGAGGCACTAAGCAACTCAGTGAGACACTGTCTCTAAATAAAGTACAAAATAGGCTGGGGATGTGGCTCAGTGGTTGAGTGTCTCTGAGTTCAATCCCCAATACCCTCCCTCCACCCCCAATAATTACTCTAAGGGTTGTAGCTTTATCACAAGGGGAATTCACAAGCACATTTCTAAGTACTTTGGTTTTTATCTTGTACGCTCATTGAGCATTGTGATAGAAAATCAAATAACTTGTGTATGGCTAAAAATTCATGTATTCTTATACATTTAGATAATGAAAATTTAAAATGTCCAGGTAAAAAGTCTTTTGATATGGGGGTACAGCAATAAGTGACCAAATCTAAAGAATGAGGTCATGAAGTGTCTATGTAAAAGCCCCAAACCATATGGCAAACAAAGTCAAATTATGCTTAGAATGAGCATTCTAAAGATTAAGGAAAAATCTTTCAGAAAGGATTAGCATTGGTGAAGACAAGACAAAACCAATCTTGGGGGATAGAACCCTTCTAAAACAAGCAGAAGTGATATAACCTCTTTTGCAAATGTCCTCAGCAAGTATTTTGCCCTACCAAATAATTCATAAATTTATGGTTCCTCTAACCATACAATGATATTTTTTTAAAAAACTGCTTTTAGGATAGTGAGGGAGCCTATACTTGGGTAGTGTGAGAATTTATGGGACATGAACTTCTGCTTTGTTCAAGTTTACAGAAAAAGACCACCTGGCCAATATGAATTTCTGGCATTTACTTTACAGGACACTGTGTGTTGAATCTTTTCCTACTTGGGTGATTTGGGCTGAATAAGGATAGAACTTTCTGCAAAGGATATTCAAAAGAAAGTAGCAAAAATATGCCTTCAATCACTGTGAACTCCTGGGCTGCATTTGAGCCTCTCTGCAGTTTGCAAAACTATCACATAAACCAGTCAGTCCTCTAAGGCTGATTTCCCAGCTAGCAACACTGCAAAAAACAAACAAATAAAACCCCCCCAAAAACAAACCCTTAAATATATTAAATCAAAGACACAGGAAAGAGGAAACTGGCTCAATTCTGTCCCTGTCCTAAATACAAAATATACATTAACAAGTAGTACCCTGAGAGAAAACAAGAGAGAAGACCAATTAGGTATGGTGATAGGACTGGATTAGGTTCAGTTTTTGGCTCTTCTGATAATAGATAGTCTAAGCCAAGTTATCAGCTCAGATTTCTTTTGCCACATTATTTGCAAATAAAATTATAATGGTGGTAGGGATGGATGGCAGACCCCAAGTTTGTCACTGGGAAATCAGGAGACAAGGAGGGGAGAACTGGTGATTCTGCAAAAGAAAAGGGGGAAAGGTAAGGGAATAACTTGCAAGGGAAGAAAGAGAAACAGGAAGGGAAAAATGGAGGTCTCTTTTGCCAGTATTTGGTTACCACAATGTGGAAGATGCATTAGAGTGGGGATTTTTGGCATGGGACCACAGAAAGGTTAGTCATCTGTTGAGAATAGGCCATTAACTGCAGTGAGTGGTATTCAAGCCCTGTGTAGTACTGTAGCTTCATACGTGAAGTTACATTAAATCACTCTTCATCTAGAGTTCTCTAGTGGCAAGTTAATGCTTACCTGAATTTCTTTGTATAGCCAGTCTTCAATATTGGCAGATTTCAAATTTGCAAATTCACCTATTCACTAAAATGTATTTGTAACTTGAAAATCAATACTCACCAGTGATTTCATAGTCTTTTATGGATGAACATTTGCAGACTAATGAAAATCTTGAGTCATCCAAAGTGCTTTTTCCTAGTTTGGGTTAAGCTCCCATACTATAAACAAGTGTCCTTTTTTAATCTATTTAGTGCCATTTTTTTTTTCTTGCATTTCGATGTTTTTTGTTGGAGACTTAGCTGTTTAAAATAGTTCTCAAGCAGAGTGCTGAAGTGCTGGATGGTGTTACTAAGCACAAAAAGCTAAAATATATCTTCAAAAAAATGTATGTGTTAGGTGAGTTTTGTTCAGGCATGAATTATAGTGCCATTGGCCACAAATTCAATGCTAATGAATCAATAATATACATTAAATAAGTTATTTTTAAAACAAATATACATAAAACAAGATTATGCATGATTGATTGACAAATTGACTCAGGAATTTCCCATTATTCTTGGAGAATAACTGAATGGATGGGCATATTAGTTTCATTGGACTGCTGTAACAAATTATCACAAACTTGGTAGCTGAAAATAATAGAAAGTAATTTTCACAGTTCTAGAGGCAGAAGTCCAAAATCAAGGTACTGGCAGGACTATACTTTCCTCACAGGTTTTATGGGAAAATCCTTCCTTTTTTTTCTCCTAACTTCTGGTGACTCTTTGCAGTCCTTGGTTTGTGGCAGCATTATCGATTTTGCCTGTCTTTACATCTCCCCCTTCTTTGAGTCTCTCTGTGCCTAAATCTTGCTCTCCTTTCTCTTTAGACACCATTGGATTTAGAGCACATCCTATATCTAGGATGTTTTTCATCTTGAGATATTTAACTAATTACATTTGCAAAGACCCTGTTTCAAAATGAGGTCACATCTGAGGTTTAGGTTTTGGGGGAACACTATTCAACTCAATATAATCAGCTTAGCAATGGAATACACAAAGCTGAAGGGAGAATTTTGTTAAAACTTTGTAAAAGTTTTACACAGATTAAAAAGACTCAACAGATGCCAAACATTAGATTTTTTAACTTCCAAATCAAGGTACATCATATTAAAGTTGTAGAAACCAAAGACATAGAGAACATCTTAAAACAGTCAAAGACAAAAGGACAGATAATCTTCAAAGGCAAAACAACATTGACAGTTGACTCCTAATAGAAATAATAAAAATCACAAGACAATGACTTATCATTAATGTGCTGAAATGACATCAAACTTAGTTGTTTCTATCCAATGGAAATATCCTTCAAAAAATTAATGTGAAATAATTGTATTTTTAAACAAGCAAAAACCAGAAGAATTCATTACCAGCTGATCTATACTTAAAAAAAAAAAAAGGCAAAGAGCACTACTCAGACTGGCTTAAGGAAAAATTATCTCAGACAATTAGTAAATATGTGGGTAAATAAAAATAAATAATGACTACATAAAAATAACAATGTCTTAGGGGCTATATATGTGTATACCCATATAAGGATATCAGAGAAGGGAGGAAAAGACTATTAAAAATGTGACAATAGTAAGTAAGTTATGATGAGAGGGAATGCCACAGCCTGAATGTTTGTACCCCCTCTCGCCCATGTATATGATGAAATCCTAACCCCCAATGTGATGATATTAGGAAGTGGGGGTCTTTCGGTTGTAATTAGATAATAAATGGGGAGCCTTCATAATGCCCTTACTAAAGGCACAAAAGAACTTGCTTCCTCTCTTTCTGTTCTCCACCATGTGAGGATCCAAAGAGAAAATAGCCACCTGCAAGGCAGAAAGTGGGTCCTCACCAGACTCTAGATCAGCCTGCATCTTGATCTTGGAGCACCCAATTTCTAGAACTGTGCAAAGTAAATTTCTGTTATCTAAGCCATCTATTCTATGGTATTCTGCTATGGAATATTGAATTAACTAAGACAGGGAATATGAAGTTCTTTGCGATGTCTAGGAACATTAAAATCTGATACATCAAGAATCTATTGTAATTTCTAGAACTAAAAATATTGACAGTATATAATTTCCACATTAATAGAAGGTAATCAGCACACTAAAAAGAAAGAATAAGAACAAAGGTAGGCAATTAAAAACAGGAAAATGAATAGAGATCAGGTGGGAAAGTAGAAAGTATATACTGAAATGGTAGATCTGAATTTAAATATAGGAATAATTACATTAAATATAAATGGACTAAATGCTCCAATTAAATGACAAAGATTATCAGACTGATAAAAACCAAGTTATATGCAACTTATAAGACACAGGTAAGATATGAAAATGTAAAAAGATTGGAAGTAACAAACATACACATACATAATATATAAACGCTAATAAAAGGAGACAGATGCATAAACTTTAAGGCAAAAGGCATTATTAGAGATAAAAAGGAATACTTCCGAAAGATAAAAGATTTAATTCACCAGGAAGACAAACATTTTAAGTTTGTATGTTTTAAAAACATGGCCTCAAAATAAATGAACCAAAAACAAACCTACACCAGAGCAAGAGAACTGATGAACTTGATCACACAAGAACTTGGAATAAACATGAAAAATACTCTCACTTTCTGGGTATAATAGATTGATTGTTTGCAAAGGAACATGAGACCAATTCATATTTCCCAATCACAATACTGGATGCAAAAAAAATGGGAGTCATGTGTTTGAAGTTTTGGGGGAAAAAACTGAACGTAGGATTTTATTTTTTAAGCTAAATTTTCATTTGTATGTAAAGATGAAACAAGGTATCCACAGGCATATCAAGGACTCAGAAAATTTATCAAAGACCTCTCTGAATGCACTCAGACTCAGAAATGAATTCAGACTGTGTCTTACAACCTAAAGAAGCAATGATCAAAATATTCAAATAACAGTTATAACCTCTGAAACAAATTCTAAACGATTCCAATATGATGGTGAGAGGGAAGAGATTAGAACTGTGGGAGATGGGGAATGTGGTAACGTACTTTATTTTGTTGTTGAAAACCCATAGAGAGATACTGAGATAAGTTTTCGCAGTGGTAGAGCAATTGCCAAGCATGAACAAGTCCCTGGATTCAACACCCAGTACTGAAAAAAATCTTTATATATATATACTGTATATATACATATATATATGTATATATATATATATATATATATATAGAGAGAGAGAGAGAGAGAGAGAAAGTATACATACATACAAATTAATGAAAAGGTTGATGATAAAAGGGAGAGATACCAGGCAAATTAAAACAACAATAGAAGCTGAAGATTTAAATGGGACACAAAACAGATCATAAGGACAAAAAACCATAAGGGATAAAGAAGGATACATTTACTAATTAAAAAAACAAACATGTAACAACCATGAACATATATGCAGCTAAAGCAACAAGTGATAGACTCACAGGAAGAAATAGATTAAAAAAACAGTTTAGAGTTGAACATTTATGTAAATTTTTCTTAAAAGGAATATATCAAAGCAGAAAAACAAAACAAAAGCAAAAAACTCAAAGATTTTAATTATAGCTAAAATGCTTGACCAAATAGTTTGGCGAGTGTTAAGAAAAACTCAAAAAGTTCTTTCAATGCATAAATGGAACAATCACAAAAATTATCTATATTAAGCCAAAAACCAAACTGTGGTACATTCTAAAGAATCCATTTCATACATACTATATTCTTTAAATAGTGTATTAAAATGAAAACTCAATAAAAAGACAGTAGCTGAAAATTTACTATGTTTGGAAACTAAAAACAAAACCCACACTGATGAGTAATAAATTCCTTACAATGTCAACTAAAATTTTACACATTAAATTATGGCAAATAGACCAATACTTGTATTGTTTTTTAAATTTTTTTTTTAGTTGTCAATGCATCTTTTATTTCAATTATTTATATGTGGTGCTGAGTATCAAACCCAGGGCTTCACACATACCAGGCAAGCACTATACCACTGAGCCATAACTCCAGCCCCCACTTGTAACTCCAGCCCCCACTTGTATAGTTTTTTAAAAAATATTTTTTTTAGTTGTACGTGGACACAATACCTTTATTTTATTTTATACATGGTGATGAGGATAGAACCCAGTGGCTCACACATACTAGGCAAGCACTTTATCACTGAGCCATAACTCCAGCCCCTTGTAGAGTTTTGAGAAAATTTATTATAATGAAGCTTAAAAATGACTCAAGAAGCTAACAAGGCACAGAATATACATTGAAACAGATGAGAATAAAGACAATAATGCAGATCAAAGCAAAAATCAATGAGAGAAGTATAATGACAACAAAAAATAATGACAAACCAAAACCTGGTAGTTTGAAAAGGCAAATAAGATAGCCCTAACAAACAAAAACAGACCAAAAGTGAGGAATAATGATAAGTATAATGGGTATTAAATATCAAAAGGCTATTACAAACTATATCTTAATAATTTGAAGACCTAGACAAAATAGATGCTTTTGAAAACAACCAGCCAAAATAGCACAAGATGAAAGAACACTTTAAAAGGTGAATAACCATGTTTGAAATGATGAATTATCATTAAAGGAATTGATGTAGTAATTTAAAAATCCTTTTATTTGTAAAAGGTCAGGCCAGATCCTGAGTGAGCAATTATTTTCATGTGATACATATTGGACTAAAAAACAGAAAGAGTGAAGGCTGCTTATTCATTTTATAAAATAAAACCTCTTCAAGTTTATTTGTAGCTAAGGTTATTGATAGCTAAATTGACTATAAAGATAGCCCAATATCAATTAAGAACACAGATGAGTATTAGGAATGTAGTTTAGTGGTAGAGTGCTTGTCTAGCATGTGCGAGGCCCTTGGATCAAACCCCAGCTCAGAAAAGAAAGAAAGTGAAAAACCTTTAAGATGATGGCTAATAAATCCAACATTATTAAAAAGGAATATATAAATTAGTCTGAATTTATTCCAAAATGTAAGGATGAGTTAACATCAGAAAACCCAAAACTCATCTTACTAGTTTTAGGAATATTAAATAAAGCAACATTCTCTGTGATTAAAAAAGAAAAGAAAAGAAAATGTCTTAGAAGACTAGAAATAATAAGGAATGCTTTTAATTTAATGAAAGCTAACTCCCTAAAACTGATAATAAACTTCATGCCTAATGGAGAAACAATTTATCATTGAGGCTGGGAAAAGGCTGTTTTAAGCGTTACTGGAGATCCTTGGCAATGCAATGCAACAAGACAAAGAAATGTGAGGGCTGGGCGCATACCTGTAATCCCAATGACTCCAGAAGCTGTTGTTGGAGAAGTGCAAATTCAAGGCCAGTCTCAGCAATTAAGAAAAACCCTGTTTCAAAATAAAAGATTTAAAACAAAACAAAACAAAACAAAACAAAACAAAACAAAACAAAACAAAACAAAACAAAAC